>VZSR01001479.1:20843327-20940270 GCA_013398615.1 Brachypodius melanocephalos | reverse complement strand
ACGGCCGCGGCTGCGGGGCCCTGCGCTCCGAGCCGCAGCTGCCGCCCCGCCGCCGCCCCGGCCTCGCCTCTCCAGCCCTGCCAAAGCCCGGGTCCGCGCCAGCTCGCACCCGCCGGCCGCGGGTTGGGGCAGCCCCCCGCCCTGCGCGCCGTACCTCCCAGGACCGCGTCTCCTTCGCCCCGCTCCGCGGGCAGCCACAGCCCATGTCTCCATCCGCGCCGCTCCTTGTTCACCTTGCCGCGACGGGGGTGGCGCAGCCCCGCGGGGATGTCCCTTGGGCCGGGCAGGCCCTCCATCGCTGCACAGGAAATACTTGACCTAGTGTGTCACAGCATCGCGCTGGTCTTTTCCGTGGCCGCGCTGACCTGGGCGCTTTTAGAGTCTCCCGCTAGCCCCCACGGATGTGCGTGCAAGAACTCAGAAGTTCTCCCGGCCCTTCTCACTGTCCGTCTCCTGCTGCGTTTCACCCTCCCCCCCCAATATTCTGATTCACACAAACCCATTTTCTGCCCGTTAATGATGCCCCTCTTGGCATCAGCAGCAAATTTCTGCACGCAAGACACTTGGCAGAAACAGTGAGCTGAAGTACCAAATAAAACTAGTGCAAGGCAAAATTGCCTCTGTAACCTCGCTCCAGCCCGAAAGCTCCCTGTTGAGTGACAACCCATAATCTTCCTTCTTGAATTTGGATTCAATTTCCGTGTACAAGTCTTAAAATAATATCTGCTACCATAGGAAGTTGCTGAAGTTTAAGTTATATGCCAGACCGAAAACACCTTGAAAAGGCAAACTGTCAAATTCAAAGGCTTCTAATCCTCCGCTCAGCGAGACACAGATGGAGAAGCAGATTAGTGCCTTGTCACTCATTTATAGCTCTGTCTGTAACGTACGTTTCTCATTTCCTTCATCTTGCGCTCCTGAGGCCTGGCCCAAAACCCACTGAAGCTGAGGGGAGTCTTTCTGCTTTCTTCACCCTATTTTGCATCAGACCTTTACACAGGGCAGCTGACAGAGAGTGTAACCAGCTCTCTGCGCTGACTGGCGCCATTTTATTTGATAAATAATTAGCCTGCAGCTTCTGGTCAAAATCTGGAAGTACTTTAAACTAAAAACGTAGCAGTTAATGGTTGATTCTGCTTTTAACTGGTTTTGGATGCCAAAAACCACCCTGGGACTTTTTAATGAAGGCTATTCCATGAATAGAGGATGTTCTTGCCAAAGCTCTGCACCAGATAGCTGAGCAATCTTTGTTTCCTTTTTCCTCTAAAGTGGGACTCCCACACGCCACCACTGTAAACACAGAGCTTGCCTCCATAAACATGATTTCTGATGCTTAGCACAGCAAGGAGTCACACTCTGCTGTATATAAAGTACAGCACGCTTCTCACATTTTGAGCAGCAGCCCTAAAAATAGCTGTTTATGGACAACACCAGATGGATATTAGGTATTACCACAGTCACTGGGCAAGGATTATATTTCTTTGTAAAGAAGCTCAGCTTTATACCATCCAATAGGGTTGGTGCCATTTAATTTGCTGCCCTAAGCTGTAATAGCTTCTTTTTCATAAATCAGAAGATGGATTAGTTTAAACCAATTTATTACAGAACACAGAACACAGCATCAGCCAAAATAAACCAAACTGCTCTAAGTACTTCTTTGGTATTACTTCCTATTAAACAAATATCACTGAAGCATCCAAACCCTGTTCTGTTTGTAAAGATCTCTGTTTTAAAGTTGTGTTAAAACACATCTGAAAGCAG
Organism: Brachypodius melanocephalos; assembly: GCA_013398615.1. Lineage (NCBI taxonomy): Eukaryota > Metazoa > Chordata > Aves > Passeriformes > Pycnonotidae > Brachypodius > Brachypodius melanocephalos. The sequence goes on along the minus strand of VZSR01001479.1, from coordinate 20,938,509 downwards.
CTGTGCATGCAGTATCTGTGGATGGAGCAGCACATCCATCTGTGCACATGCACAGCTGACTCTGTGTGATTGCAGCATCATGACAGCATTAGCCCTGGCCACAGTAATTGACAGGGCAAGCATTCTGGTGTGTTATTTTTATGACTACCATAATTAGTGATTTCCTGTGGATTTCATCAATGTTCTTAACTTTTCTTCTGAGCCCACATCATTCCCTCAGATGGTTAGCTTGCTTTCACAGCTCAGCTTTCCCCGCTGAAGCCAGCTGTGCTTTACAAATCACTCTCTCTTACAAGATACCAGAAAATGGGTAACTTTCACTGTATTTATTTGCTTTCATAAACAAAAAGAAAAACAAAAACAAAACAAAAACAAACAAAAAAAAGGTTTTCTGTATGACCACAAGGTCTATATAAAAAACCCCATGCATTTGGAACAGTTTTAAAACTCTAAAAATGCATCAAGTTTTTCCAGTTTGAAAATAATACCTCTAGCATTTGGATATTTCACATTTGAAAATGGATATATAATGTATTCATTTCTATTAACCAATCTAATGTTTTGAATATTTTCATACTCAAGGCAATGTCTTGAAAGAGTTTACTGGTGCATTTGCCTGAGAAATTCCATAAGCACATGCTGCCATGTTTATTTTTCACTGGTTTTGACACTGACGTTGCATAGCAAAGGCCCTCATTTAGGATCTGCAAGATCTGCAACAAATGTCTGCAAAAAGAGGAAGTAATATCTCTATAGACAAAATATAGAAATGCTTTTCCTTTTTTGTTCTTTTTTCTGTTCCTTGTCTCTTTTCTCTCTCACTCTCTCAACTCAACTTCTCCCATAAGGAAACTGAAAAAAAAAGTTAGGAGTTCAGGTTTGGTTTGGATAAAATCCCAAAATGTGGGTATGTCTCTGAATTACCTCATCGTCTTGATTTGAGCCTGTAGCTGAACTTTGTCCCAAAATCTACCTCCAACAAACCAGTGAAAAATTTAGTATAGACTTTAAAAACATAGAATCAAAATTTACCTTGATATAAACATATATTTTTGACCCTTTTTTATTAAACAAAATACATACTCATATTTAAAATTATAGGTAATTGAGTTTTGGAATTGACTTACCCCCCCTAGTTGAAGGAATGACCTCACAGATCCTGGCATCTGCTAGATGGGTAACCTCATTCATATCATATATAATTCTACTGTATTGGCTCCAAAATAAAGTTATATCCTAAATAAGTGTTTAGGGTAAACCTAACACATTTCACACTTTTCACTTATTAAAGCTTTGTCTGAGAAAGCATCAGCCCATGGAAACAGAGTCTCTTTAACTCTGTTTTATGTAAGGTGCCTCCACAGCCTGATAAAGGCTGCTCCAAACCCGACAGAGATGAGCAGTGGATGAGTTGACCGGGATGAACAGCAGCAGCTCAAGCCCACAAGACGCACTCGAGCACCAGGCAGCTGCAGGCCCCTGTGCTCCTCTGTGGCCACCAGCCCCACCATCCTTTCCCTCTGGGCTGGAAGGGCTGAGTCTGCAGCAGCCCAGGCTGTTGAGCACTGGAAATAGGCTGCATCTGCTGTCTTACTGCTGTTGGCAAATCAGGCATAGCTCAGGCTCAAAATTATAGAATTGTAGACTGGCTTGAGTTGCAAGGGACCTTAAAAACCATCTAGTTCCAACCCCCTGCTGCGGGCAGGGACACCTTCCATTAGACTGGGCTGCTCGGAGCCCAATCCAACCTTTTGAATTGGAAATGACCTTTTATTATGTGGATTCAAATCACAGCAAACCACACTTCCTCTGCTCTCTCTGCCACGGACCTGCCAGTGGGAAGAGCCAAGCATTAAAACTGTATTTGTAACAGTGGAAGGTGCAGGAGTTCCCCTTCTGGAGGAAGGAGGAGCGTCCATCGCCTGTCCAGCAGGACTTCAGTAGATGGCACTGTCACACCAGCTGTCACTTCCTGGGCACAGGAAGGGACAATGTACAGATCATACTGTCACAGATTGCCTGTGCTTTTCTTGAAATAAACTACCCTTTTTTCTTCTCTCTAGATGACATCTGATTACATCTATTTGATTTTTTTCAGAGTAATAATCCAACTATTTAAAAAGTATATAATAGAACAGCTGACCACTGAGCAATTTGTTGACCATGTTGTTAGGTGGTATGGACATATTTTTCCTTTATAAATCCCTAAAAAACCAAAATGTCCATCACTTTCTATTTTTTTTAAAGTTTGCATATTTAAAATAGTTATGTAATTCTGTTTTCAGCTGTGAAGCATTCTGATTTCTGTTACATGGATTTTTTTTCCCCTCGGTGTGCTTTATTGACTTAGAACTTTATGGGGTGATTATGAAAGGGGACATCTCCACTCCAAATTTTGAAAGTAATGCCCTTTAAAAATCCTCTTTAATCTCTCTACTTATCTGGTCCAGCACTTACATTTTTATGTGTGTTTCCCATGTAGGTGATATTAACACTGCCTTAATCTGACTTTACACTTGCCAAATTTGTAATTTATCAAATAATTGTAGCCCTCAGAGCAACCACAATCCCTTAGGGAAAAGCAGTGTTAGCTAGTCCTGACTCATATTCTTGTCAGATTTCTTCTGTAGCTATTATATTTATTTTCTTTTCTGCTAAATTGTATGAGAACCCTGGCACATCACCCAGAAATTCTGTCCAGCATCTGGATTGTATAGTCAACCACAGGAAATCTCATGGAGGGGCAATAGATTTTTGTTCTGTTATGTAGTTCTGCTGGGATCACCATCATCTTGGTAGTGGGATTTAGACTAATTTCCCGTGACTTGATCTCTGACATGCTGGGGCTTTTGTCTAAAAATCTGTCAACCATGCTGATTTTTCTTGGTAATCAAAAGATTGCCCATTTCTTCCTGTTAACCAGGCACTTAGCTGTGAATTTGGAACAATTTCCTAACAAAGGACTGTGTGGACTTTCATGACTGGGGGAAAAAAAAAAAAAAAAAGGCACCAATTTAAATTAACTCTCTGTTTTCCCATATATGAAAAAAAATTGGACATAGCCACATTCTGAGCATTAGCTAGAAGGATGTCACATCTGTAGTTAAGCTATCACCACCAGAGATGTCATCTCTGTGCTGGTGGCAGATCCACAAGCTTTTCTAGGAAACCTGTGAAATCTGGGTCAACAAATCACAAGTCTGCAAATCACAAATCACTCTGTTTCTCCATCACCCTTACTTACAAGCTATAGTTACTAGGATGTGGCTTTCCACTACATGGCTGACAAGCAGCAAAATTATTACTCCTGCTGCTTCTCTCCTTCATGTCTTCTTTCTTTTTCTTTTGTTTTGAGATTAAGCCTGAATTTAAAAAAATATGTAAAAATCGGAGACTTTAAATGGAGTATCTGTGATGCAGAATAGTTAGATGTTATCTACAACATCCTAAAGCAAGAACGGTGATGTCAAATGACCTAAAGAAGAGATCATGAGCTCAGAAACTTGTATCGTTGATTTAATAATTTAAATTGGTGTGCCACAAAATACCGCCTCTCCACGGATTTTGCTTCATTGTTAGTTGATCATATAATTACATAAATTAAAACGCCTGAAGAGTGGATTTGCATTTTAGCAAGTATTGTTTTTTTAGGCCTAAAAAAGATCATAAGAAGAACATAATAAATTAAACCCCTTCGCAATTCTTTAGGTCTGTGCTGTGACGCCCTTCAGGAACAGCCGCTCCGAGCTTCCATCATCCACGAGCGCTGCTCCCGGCCGGTTCCCGGCAGGAGAGGCCGGGCCGCGCCGCAGAGCCTTCCCTCATCCCAGCGCCCGGAGCTCCCGCCGCTGCCCCAAGGCCGAGAGATCACGCGGAGCCCCGAGCCGCAGCCCATCCCGGAGCTGCCCCTCGGAACACAAAACCACCTTTCAGGGAAAAGCCGCAGGCTCCGGCTTTTCCCACCGTGGGAATCACGAGTGCCTGCCCGCCCTCACGGCCCGGCGGCCGGGGGAGGAGGGAGCGCGGAGGGGGCCGGGGGGCGGCAGGCAGCCCCTGGCACTGCTGACGTGCTGCGGGGACGGGCTCGGCTCGGCGGGAGAGACTGGCAGGGCTGCGGCTCCAGCAGCCAGCGCCACTCCTGCCGCAGCCGCCTCCCTCCCTGTCTCCCTCCCTCCGTGCCTCCCTCTCTCCCTCCGTGCCTCCCTCCTTCCGTGCCTCCTCAGCCGGCACAGCCCCTGCTCTCTCCTTTGCGCCCCCGGCACTCGGCGAGGCTGAGGGAGGGGATGGCGGGGGTCGCTGCCCGGCTGCTCGGGGCTCTGTGCCTCGCCGCCTGCCTGCGCCCGGCGCTCGGGAGGGACGCCGGAGCGCAGTGGACCCTGGAGAAGGTGGGTCGCGTTTGCCTTTCCCAGGCGCTTCTTGCCTCTCCCTTGGTGCGGGGGGCAGCGCCTTCTCGGCGGGCAGGGGTCAGCGGCTGGGCGGGGGCACAGCCTTACCTCTCCTGCCCTGGCCTCCAACGCGTATTCGGGCTGGGGTCGCCCCTGGCGCGGTCCCGCAGGTGAGGGTGGGTGCCGTGGCTTCCCTCTTAGCCCGGGCTCGGTGGCTGCAGGGAACAGACCTTCTTCACGCGTTTGTCTTTGTCATCTCGCACCGCCTGGGACCGGGCAGCAAGAGCGATAAGCTTTGTCAATGGCAGTTACTGAATTTAAGGGGAAACACAAACAGGACAAGATGGATCGAAATCTGAAATAACATTCCTTATAACATTCTACTGTACTCCAACTTTCATTGTGATTATGACGAGTCAGAGGACAGTGACTTAGTTTGAGAAGATAAATAGGTCTTTCAGCAGCGATGCACACGTATCTAGGAAAAACAAGTAGGCATGGCGCTGATAGCCAGTACAAAATTGTTTTGAAAAGATACAATGCTCTAATATGTTGCAGACCCATACTATATTGAGTCTAGAGTGGTGTGTGAACTAGTGAAAAAAGGAATCTTGAGATAAGCTTTAATTAAACAGTGATAAGCTTTAAACCACAGATTTCTCAATGTAGCAGCTCTTAGTATTCCATTATGAAACATTAACATAGTTTTCTTCATAAAGAATTAAACCACAAGAAACATAGGAGAGTATAACACTGCAAATCACATTGGACTAAACATTTCAGGAATTTCCAAACAGAAAATATACTTCTAGGGCCCTTCTCTAAGTGTTTGTAGAAGAGCTGAAGTCAAAGTTCAGCAAGAAGCAACTGAATTCCACTAATCCAGTGCACCATTCTCTTCACCAATAGATCAGAGTCCAGGACAAGCTGGAAAATGAAGCTTCCCTCACACCTTTCCACACGTCCCCTTAGTCATTCCCTTTCTCCTTGATTTTATTCACCCCCTATTCAAGGAAATGTTGGCTTGTTTGTTTGTTAATGAGCTACTGTGTCATTCTCTTCTATTAATTGTATCTTACAATACATGTATATGTGCATGTATAGCTCACTATATAATATATACAGCTCATGTATAGACTATTTATCTTAAACTATTGAACATAATATGTCTGTAATTATGCACAATGCATGTATATGTACATATACAGTATATACATAGGAATATGTGGGGCTAGATCTTTAGTCACAGTGGTCAATGAACAATCATGTAGCCCCAGTGCTCTTTTTTTCAGCCCCCTTGAGCCCCAGCACTTCATTCTTTAGCTGGTTCCATTCTGACCAGTCAGTCTCCTCACCAGTGCTGTCAGTAGTGTCATCCAGCCACAGAACCATTGCATCTGAGCTCCTCTGCCTGTGCACACACTAAGAAAGAACAACTTCCTCTTTCTCATCAAATTCTTGTCCTTCAACAACTTTTGTTCTTTCTCCCTTGATGGATGTGTGAGCCAGAAATTCAAAGTCTTACAGGTAAGCCTGGGCTACTTGTAGAACTTGAAGTTTTGCAGTTTTATACGGCTTAGTACAACAGGCTTACTGACAGCCCTGTCATGAATATACTGTTCTGCCTCCCTGCTGTGGCAAAATAGGGATTGACCAACACTGTAAAGGATGAGTCACTTACAAACCTTATTTTGCCTCTCCATTATTTCATAACCACTTTTGTAACTCCTCTCACTTCCAAATTTGAAGATATTTCCATCATTAGAAGTGGAAATTGATTCCTCTCTTCTGAATTATCTTCATGCATTTCTACTTTAATAATGTTTTTTTTGCAAAGTGATTCGATGACCCCAATTACCAGGCATGCTCTTCACTTGTTCAACTGCTGACAGATTTTTCTGAACTTCCTTAATTAAATTGTCCTCCTACACTCTTCTGAAGTACATAACTTTAGCTTTTCACTCTACCCTTACAGCCTGCTCCTCCTAAACCAAACAGCTCCCTGACATTTTCTCTTGTCTGTGCCTCTTCTACACTGGTCTAAGTTCCACCGTATTAAACTTCTAGTGTTTTAAAAGACTGTTTTACAACTTCCATGGTACAATTTCTAAACTTTCAAAAGTTCATCTTTATATCAGATGAAATGCAGTTTTTCTTTAATCTGTGTCTAAATTTGCTAGCATAAAAAATGTTAACTGCCCAAACTAAATTTTGGTGTCCTTACAGTCTTAAAATTCAGCTTTAAACACTGTATTAAAATTGGCACAGTGAGATTCAGTGTCTTTGTGTCACCCCTCTACTTAATTTCACTGGTAAACCCAAGTAGAATTAGAAGAAAGGTTCACATGGAGATAAACAGCTAGGAAACAAGAGAAGGGTAGAAGTAAATGTTTGCAGTGAAGTCTAGGAACTACTCATGGTCATACTTGCTTGTACAAACACAAATGAAGTAGAAAAGAAGTCAAATAGTGAGGCAACCCCCATTTTTAAACACTATTAATCACCTAGGGTAATAAGATAACAGAAAATAAGATACCTGGCTTTTGAGGTCAGTTCACATTGTGGCCAGGTAATGGGTTTCAGGTGTTATTTCAGACACATGTGAAATGACACACATGAGTAGAAAAGGAGAGTGAATTATTTTTTGTTAACAAATGCAATGATAGGGTTAGACTACAGATATTTATGACAATGTCAGTTTGGTGCAGGAGCAGCCCAAAAGCAAGTCAGCTGTTTACAGTTTGAAGAATAAAATAAAAATACCATTGTCCTACAGTATACACTATGATGTGCTTATGTTCCAATTTCTCTCCTTTTGCTCATCTCAGAAAGGATGCCACAGACAAGGTACACTGAAGGACAGCAAGTATGATCAGTCATGTAGGGCAGTTCTGACCAAAGAACAGAAAACAAACCAGTATTTTTCATTAGGAGAAAGGAGTAGGGGGAAGACCCTGTGATATAAATCAGGAATGGATATGGTAGTGCCTGAAACAGGAATCTATAAAAACAGTAGTGGCAGGAAGGTTCTGAGGAGACAATTGCTAGAGATTGGATAGGTTCAAACGTAGTGTATAAAGAAGAATTTGAGATGACCTTGGGAATCCCACCTGGCATTCACTCCAGAGTGTACGGGGGCTCCCACTCCAGAGCACTAAGGGGCTCTTGCACGTCAAGGATGTGCATCTGCCAGCTACATAAGGATGTCTCAAGCACTCTGGGTCACCTGATGCAGCCCCAGAGGCTGTGCTTGGGCAACAGAAAGGAAGTCACTCGGGAGGTAGGTCACATACTAGTGGCTGTCACAGGAGACAGGCTGTCAGTTCTGAGGTTAACCCATGTGTCACCAAGCTGACGAATGTCCCAGCTAGCCCCAAAGGAGCCACAGCATTCCATGCAGTCACACTCATTATTCTGCCACTGTGGGCAGAGGCCACAAGGACACAGCTCACTCCCTCTGGGAGTGAGTTACCTTAGCCATTTCTTTGTAGTACTGCATTTATAGACACAGCATAGAGCTAAATAGTATTGCTACTAGAAACAAAGCTTCTGCTGTTTGTCTCAATAGAAACCTCAGCTGAAGGTGGCAGACATGACATATAGAATTAAGATTCTAGGAAACAGAGGACCCATTCATAGGCTGAGGTTTTACAGCTAGCTGGTAGGTAAAACTTCCTGCCATACTTTTAATACTAGCGTATTTTGCATGGAAATGAAAGATAGAAAAGCCAATAATTTCTGAATGAGAAGGGTTTATTTTTAGTTATATTTTGCTGGGAGTAAACCAAAGTAGCAAAATATACCACTTTTGTTGTAATTCTGAAAACTATGGTTAAAAAGGTCTAGTAATAATTATAGTGGTTTTTCTTCTCTCTACCTTCTGCAGTATTCTCACCAACCAAGAATTTTAGGTTCTGATGCTATTCAAAAAGTTGTGGCCAACACAGATGTTTCTGAAATGTGGGAGAATGATTTGCGCCCTATCCTGATAGAAAGATACCCGGGATCAGAGGGAAGTTACATTGTGCAACAGGTAAGACAACACTTCCTGACAACCTCTAAGAACATCCTCATTATATATTATAATTATTATAATAATTCTAATTATTCTAATTATTATTATTATTTATATTCTGGTAACACCTTTGGTGACCCCCACCAAAGAGACAGTCCCACTAAAGTGACAGTCACATTCCTTTCATTCACTAGGATGAACTCTATCATTGTTCAAGTCTAGACCACAGAGTGCCTACATGACACAGCTTGCACATTAGCTGACATTGTTTCCCAGGGCTGCATAGAATGATGAAAAAGAAGTATTTTTAAAATTTTTTTAAGTGTTTTAAATTAAAAAGTTTGCTCCAGGTTTGGTACCCAAAGTATAACACAACGGTTGTCCTTTCCCTCAAGATGAGCAGGTTTTTGATCACTGGTTCCAACCCGAGACCATGCATGGAGTGAAATAAATGACACCACTGCCACTTTTTCTGGAGAGGCCCTGTGCTGTGCTGTTACAGTGCTGTGGAGTGTTGCTTGAAATGGGTGTGTCCACACAAAAGGGGATCACAGAGGGGCCCAAAGGGGCAGGCAAGAAATGGTCAGCATGACAAAGTGCAGCCCTGGTCCATGAACCGCACCAGCTCTGCTGGCTCGAGCACAGCAGTGTCCTAGTGCTGGGCTAACAAACCCAGGCTGCAGCTGGCCCCAAGGCACTAAAGACTCCAGCACATTGTCTGTGAGCCACAAGAAACTACCACACATCCGGGTTGCTGCCCTGTCAGCACCTTTGCTCTGCACTCACAGCAGGGCCATCTTCAGGACAGTGTCCATGCTGGCTCTGGATCACACTAGCCAAGCAGGAGACAGACAATGGTATAGCTGAGTTTACTAAAGACATTCACACCATCTCACCAGCCTTCATCTACCCTTCAGGCGCTGGCTCAACAGACAGTCCTAACTACAACAAATTTATTGGTGGATTGGAAAAATGCAGCCTTTTTATGCATTGTGTGTGCGTGTGCACGTCTCTGTAGATTTAGTTTTGTGGTTTCTTTAGCGATACTCTGGAAGGCAGCCAAATGAAAGGGGGAAAAGGAAGAAAAACAAAAAAACAGCTGAGCCTAAGCTAGAAAACCACAGATCACGTTCAAAATAGGATCATCCTGTTACAAGGTAACAGCATGTACTAAAAAGAAGAGTCCTGTATTGTCAAAACACAATAATGGAGTTTGAAATGGTTGACACTTCTTTGTTGAGACATCAGACTCCTTTAAGGGGAAAGGCTGCTGGGAACTCCATCCAAGCTTATAGTCCCCTTGATCTTTAACAGACATCCTTTACTCTGCTACTGAAAGCTGATAGACCACACAATGTTGTAAAAGCTTTCAGAGGGTGACCACAAACAAAATGGAAGTTTTTCTAGCACTAAAATCCATGGCAATATTCCTACTGACTTTCCTAAGAGCAGAACAAGTCTTCAAGATCTATTTTCCCCTCAGAGGCTTTTCCTAATGTTTACTTAAAGAGAGAGGAATCTGCCTTGAAGAAGCTCTCTAGGGACCCATAAAAATAAGTTGTTCAACAGAGAAACAGAGATATCCCTCTAATATGAGTTAGCTAGAACTTTGGTTGAAGTATAGCTGGGGTTGTTAAGAGGTATTGCCTTCAGGCAGGAAGATAACTAAAATTTAATGATTTGTCTTACAGATTGTCTTAATTCTTATCCTTACATGAGCTACACTTACAGAATTTAATTTTTAAAATGCTGTTCTGAAATGTTTCATTCTTTCTTTAATTTAAAGGAATCTACCTATCTGTTATGGCCTTGTAAACAATTTATGTCACTTGAAAGGCAGATTTCTCACAGAAGCTTAAAAGCCTGACCACCTCACACCAACCAACCAATCCAAACAGCTTTTTTTTTTGTTTCCTTATACTGCTCTGGCATCTCTGTGTGGTAATTGTCTAAACAGCCACAACAAGATCTCTGCAGCCAATTCTGACTTTTAATTTAAGGGGACACCTGAGTTAAGCTTGGAAGATGTAAACTTTAAATCTGCTCTTGTTACACCTAAAAAGACACTGCCCTGAAAACTTCATCAAGATCTTAATGTGTCATAATAATTGGCAATAATTCAAAACACCTTCACACTCCAAAGAGAGGGGTCAAAAGGAAGAAATAAAAAGCAAATGAGGCAGTCAAAGTTACACAGTGGTATTACATTTTTTGCTATAAAGTTCATCCTTTAAAACACCTTGAACTTACGGAAATAAGCTTAGGAGCCACCATTAATTAGCTAAAGACAATTTGTTCGCAACATCTTTCTGAAGCAAGAAATAGTAATCTGATTGATTTTTATAATTGCAGCATATCAAGCGCCGTCTTCAGATATTAAAGGCTGGCTGGGAAATTGAAGCAGATACATTTCAGAGATACACACCATATGGCTATAAAACATTCTCAAATATTATCGGCACTCTTGACCCCTCTGCAAAACGCCATCTCGTACTTGCTTGCCACTACGACTCAAAATTCTTTGGACAACACTATCAGGGCAGAGTGTTCGTGGGAGCAACTGATTCAGCTGTGCCTTGTGCTATGATGTTGGAGCTGGCACGTGCCCTGGATAACAAGCTTCAGTTAATCAAGGTAATTCTTTTGTTTCGCTTTCATTTGCCTTTCCAACAGCAACAGGCAGGCCTCAAGGCCTTTCCACATTCTTTTCCACAGCCTGCATGCTGGGTTCCCTGATTGCTGTGCTTGTCATAAATCCCCCATTGACTCCAAGAACAAACAGAGATCAATATCTACTTCTCTAAAGTACATTATTACATTAAAATTTCTTATAAAAAGGGTGGATATCTAAAAGTTACCTATATAAACATATACTATATAAAAATAACAAATGATATATGGGTAATAGATGTTTCACAGACTTGGAAAGATATAATGCTACTTTCTATCTAAAAGGCACAGAACCTGACTCAGAAGTTCCTGTCATATCCGGTTACATCTAGAGTCATTGAAAAGTTGTGTTGCATTCTGAATCCTCCAGAAATCTCTCAGTTGTATTCTGCTTTGGGACACAGAAGAACTAGTTGTTGTGCAGAAGAGTCACATTCAGGTCCCCTCATCCCACAAGGATTTCAAGTTTTTCTTCTTTTTTTTCCTTTTTTTTTTTTTTACAAATTTGAATAGTTTATTTATGAAAGAAGCATAAATTTATCAGTCTGTGTTACTTATACTATGAAAATCTTCTTCAAAGAGCTGCAGTTGCTAGGAACAAAAATCTGTTGAGCCTACAAACTCGTTAAATTTGTAGGATTACAAATCTGTAGGATTACGGATTCACGAGTGCCATCTACTGGTTCAGTATTAACTGTTTGCAGAAAAATAATTCTCATACATTCACAGAGCTTTTACAGGAAAATGTCTCTCAAATGTGGGAGACACTCTACAAACATACTACAATACTCTACCTGAGTACACTCAGCTCAGGTATTAGGATTACTTGTAGGCAGTAGTTTCCAGAAACTGATTTGGTGCCTTCTGATACTTAAATATTTAAGAATGAGAAGATTAAGAATATGCCAGTATTTTTAAATCACAGAACAAAACACTCCTGTAATACATAGGCTTTCATTCAGAAGCTAGATTTATAATAAATTTGCCTTGTGATTATTTATGAAACAACCTGCACACTGACTTTAAAGACTGGCATTTTTCACTATGAATACACTATTTTACAATGAAAATTGGATTTTATCATTTGACAGCATTTGACAAAAAGGCAACTAATTACTTTGCACAGGCCACCACTTGTACAGTCTGTTAACAAAATATACTTGGGGATCCATCTGCTTAATACATTAGCTATGATGGTTTTGCTCTGCTTGTGGTAGCACAACAGACTTTGCTATGTTTTCAGCCACATCTATTTATACTTTGACTTTAATCTGTGATTTTTATTTTGATGCTTCTCCAGTTATACACAGTAAATTTAAAATTAATGGGCAAAGACATCTCTCTACATTATTAAAATGTGTTAAGTAGTAGTAGTAATAATAACACAAGTACTACTTTCTAAAACTCAGATAGCACTGATAGTTTCCTCCAGAATATAATGCAAAATGACTGCTGCCCACAGAGCTCTGTCATGTGCAAAGGATAAAGGGCAGCAAGCCATTGGCATTAGAGAAATCAATATACCACTGTGAGCACAATCAATACCATCTTGCCTGTGTGAGCAACATTTTAGAGAAGCTTTTCACTACTCTTTATATTGCATCAGCTCCAGCCATTTGGCAGCTGTTGCCCATACAGGACATGACTGCTGCCAGTGACCCCACCTTTTTAATCACATCATGCAGTTTTGCTTGAAGTAGTGTTAATTCATAGAGGGGTTAGAATATTTATAGCAACTGTCAAGACCATAGTTCCCCAAACTGTTCATTTAGTGGAACCAGACTAGGATTCGCTATGCTGTGGATTATTAGGAAATTCTGACAGCTCAAACAAGGCTTTAGATAGTAGACTCCCTCTACATTGGGAAGAATTTCATACAAATGTCTTTTTTGTGACATTAAATACATTTATCATCTATATTCTCAGGTTTTAGTGCTGTGATATTTTTGGTTGTTGAAAGAGAAAGACATATCTGACATATCCACTCTCTTTGCCTTGGTTTAGCATCAAGTTGCCTCAGTGATTGCGAATTCCCCTGAATGAAAAGGAGGGGCTCAAAGAACCATCAACTTGTCAAATACTAATTCACTTCCACTGATGCACAGCTGTAGCAATTATATTAATCCTTGTGATGCAATCAAATAATAATATTAGCACTCCCATCAGGTGTTGTTACTGACACGTCTCCATTATTTGAGATAATGTTGCTGCTACCTGGTTTTGCAGGTCTCAACACTCAGCTCACATCTTCCAAAGTCAGAAGTTAAGCTTTTATCCAGAACCAAAATTATATGAGACTAGAGAATGTGTCACTGTGTTAAATAAATAACAATTACCTTGACTGATCACTATGACTGTTACACCGTAATAACACCCAAAGGAAGATTAGCATAGGGAACCTTGAAAATACACCCTAATTTGTGTTACTTATATGACTACAGTATTTGTCCTTTATTTAACATTCTGGCCAGAATCAGTTGTTTTAACTTCCTCCAACAGACGAGCTCATCATCTAGACCAGACCTTTCACTTCAGCTCATTTTTTTTGATGGTGAAGAAGCCTTTGTTCGGTGGTCCCCTTCCGATTCCCTCTATGGATCTCAACACTTAGCTCAAAAAATGGTATCGACTCCACACCCACCTGGTTCAACAACCACAAACCAGCTGCAGGGCATAGTAAGTGCCTTTCACCTCCTTAATGAACAATAGTAAATGGCATTTTCAAAAATATTTAATTAGTAGGTAACTGGCAAAATTCCCAAGAAACCTAAAGTTAAAAGAAGAGGCAGACTTCTGGAAACATTATAAAATACAATAGAGAATTGGCAAGAGCATTTCAGGTGATTAGAGCTGCTGCATGCAAGTACGAGGAGGAGTCACAGAAATATCAAAATAGACGATTTATTAGAATAGAAACTAGGATACCCATCTTCTTCAGGAAAAGATAATTCAAAGTGACAAGGAAAGAGCACAAACAGTATTGGCCTATGAACAAATCTCCCCTAACTCAGTACTAAGCTACAGCAACCTGTTTTCCTTCGATTCCTACTAACATTCAGGTTGTCTGTTCCCTTCTACTTTCCCTGTTTACTGCTGAGGCACTTCTCTTCTGTCACTGCTTCTTGTGACTCATAAAATGTCTTTCCCTTGACAGAATTCGTTGTTCTCAGGGAAGAAGCAATTTCCTCTTCTTTCTCCCCACCTACCGTTGTTTTTCTTTTAAAGGGATATAACACACAAATTGCACACTGCAATATGCAGCCTGCTTCAGTTGGAGGAACAGAGGAATAGCCTATCTTTCCCCTCTTTGGGAAGACAGCAAGATGTATCAGATTGGAATCAGGTTCTGCTAGTGAATTCTCAGGCACCACGGTAGAAAAGCCAGATCTTTGGCCAAAGACCTGCTCATGACCTATACAGGAAACCAAGAGTTTCATTGCTGCTGCTGCTGTTGTAGGAAAGCATTCTGTACTAAAGATTCTTCCCTCTCTAGGACCTGTTTGTACTACTGGATTTAATTGGTGCACCAAACCCAGTCTTTCCCAATTATTTTCCAAACACTCTTCGATGGTTTCAGAGGCTTCAAGCAATTGGTAAGCAGAAGGATATGGGCTTTGAGTGAATTTCAAAGCCTAGTGAGTAGTTTCTGAATGTGTTAAGCCCTGTAAATCAGATTTTTAGATTAATTTCCTGGTTTACAGTAATAATCTTTGATAATGTAAATGTGAAATCGTAAACCTATATGAAGATTTTGATACTTAGTTAATAAAACAACTGAAGGAAGACTCTCAGGCATTTGGAAGCAACAAAGCAGATTCTTTTACTGATTGTCACTCCGTGACACTTGGCAACTGCTTCACTTCTGTGTTTTAGTTCTCACTTCTGTAAAATGACGGTAATAGCACCAATCCTGAGGTCTTCCAAGTACTAAACAAATGCAAAAGACAGTCACCACTGCCTTTTTCTTCTCTGATAGAAAAAGCTTTCATGTGAGAGGAAAAATAATTCAAACGTGCTAACATGCCTCATTGTCCAAAATTTGTAATTATCACTTTCATTGTGCATTACAGAGCAAAAGCTGCACAACATGAATCTGCTGAAGAATCACCCTGTTGAAAATCAGTATTTCCACAGTACTTCACATCGAGGCTTGGTTGAGGATGATCATGTTCCATTTTTATTAAGAGGTACCAGAAATTCTTATATTTTGAAGTATATGTTCAGTAAGAAATTTAGTAAATGAGCAAGTGTATATGCTCCTGTTTTTCAAGCTTATTTGCCCCAACTTAAGGCTTCTGAATCCAACTTTAGAGCTTTGACATAACACCTAATGAAAAAAAATGGATTCTTTAGTGGTATGCAGCTGAAAAATCAGAGAAAAAAGCAGTAAAACAGGAAAGAGGCTGAGGAAAAAAAATGCTCCTCCCGAAAAACAATCAGGAAGCAGAAGACGGATTTAATTCCTCTTTTACCTAAAAGCTGCAGTACATATAGGTGCCTTGATGTGTGCATATATATATATATATATATGTATATATGCACATATATGCAGTGATACAGTCCTTTAAAGTGGAAGTTCCTTTATCTGAGGGCAACACTGTCTCTATTTTAGAGTAAAAATAAGACACCCTATTTTACCATTTATGTAGAGAACTGAAAAAATGCTTAAAAATGTTCTTTCTTAACACTTTCTCAAAAACAGGGTAACCAATTTTCAGTTTGAGGAGCTGCAGTGGTTTCTCTGTCTTTCTGTAGCTCCTGAACAATGCAAGGAATCTCAAAAATATAAAACCCCAACAAGAAAGAGCTACAGATTATTTTAAAAAAAAGAAAAAAAATAGGGTAAAGTATTCAAAGGAAAGGAAGGTGGCAGCTTTACACAACACACTCTCTAATGATGGGATGCAGTCACAACATCAAAACAAGAGAAGGTAAAAGGAAGCTGCAGTGACACACCCTATAAAGCCAGCTTATTGAGTAGTTACCTGACTGTTGCTAAATGGTGAAGTATCAGTTGGCTTTACAGAACTTCTCCAATATTTCTTCTCCAAATTTCCCTTTCCTTTTTTAGGGGTTCCAGTCCTGCATCTGATTCCATCCCCTTTTCCTGCAGTATGGCATACCATGAGGGACACAGAAGAAAACCTCGACAGAGCCACTATCGACAATCTCAACAAAATCCTGCAAGTGTTTGTACTGGAGTATCTCAACCTGTGACAGACAAAACATGAACAAATTGTGCTCCATTCACACTACTGTTTGCCCACCTTCACACTTGCTATTGAATTGCATTGGAGAGTACCAAGGTGAAGAAAAATATGATAGTTTTTGCTAGACTGATTATTGATTGAGCTGTTCCTGGCCCATTGGTCCATTAGCCAAATAAGATACCATTAAATAAGATCTGGTTCAGCCTGGAAAGAATTTGATCTTTCCATGTTTTATCTCTAAATAAAAAAGACTCCAGAATTTTTCCAGATTGTTATCGTTGTTTTTGTCACGTATTATGATCCCAGGAGGGAATGCCTCATTACTTAATTGTATGATACAGTTTTTACAAGGTGTGACCAACTTCTGCACTGTTTAGCTATGGACATTTAGGCCATGTTATCAAAAGAGGCAAAAATCATACCATAGCAGACTTCTTTGGGCTGAACTAAACCACCTTGTGCTGACATGGGTTGCTAGAACTCCTGACACACAGATGTGATTTTAAATCCTCTCTGGTCTCTCTTCTTCGCTACAGAGGCAGCTGCAGGGCTTTTTCTCTACAGACAGCTGACCACCAGGAAACAGAGCAATAACCCAAATTCAGTTTTGCCCCTCTCATTTGTTGGATACTTTTTGATGGAGAAGGGTGGTGGAGGGTGATGCTAACAGAAAGATATGTGAGGGTTTCCCTGTGCTCTGACTGCAGCACAGGAGATACAAACAAAAGATCAGGTGGTGTGTGGGAGCAATGACCCAGTACACACCATTCAGTCACATGAGAATCATTCGCAATTTGACCCAAAAAACCTCCAAGACACCACCCACCAGCTGTTTTTAATACAGACTACATCAAAAATAATCATACGAGGAAAGTGATCACTTTAGAAACTATAGTTTATCTAAATACAATTTTAAAGCCAAAGTGCTATCAAAAATAAAATGTTACTAAAAGCAAGACAACAGTTTAGGCACCAAAAAAGATAGCATTTCAACAACCCTGTGCTTTTACATTCCTTACTGGAATTATTCAATAGGTTTAGTGTAACACTAAAAGAAAGCAAAAAGAAAGGCAAAAAGAAAGCCTGGAAAGAGCTCAATGAAAGCCAGAACAACAATATTCAAAAGCTACTGACAGAATTATGGTTTCCACTGGTGAGAAAAGGATGAGAGCATTTTAAGGAAAAAACAAAAAATATCAAGCTGATAGAAGATGAACTGAGAGAAAAAAAGTCAGTATTTTACTGCTCCAAACTTCTTCCCTACGAAGTTCTACCCTGAGTAAAGAGATTTATAAAGGAGGTAAGCAATGGAGTTGTAGGCATGTCAGATTTGGCCTGTATTTCACCATTTTCTTAAAGCAAACATTTTGGAGCCTAAGACAATGCTTACATCCATATTATGAAGTTGTTACAGAAATAGGTATTTACAGCAATGAAAATTTGTAAAATTTCACTATTACAGGACAGTCTGAAAATTAAATTTGATTTTGGTAGTTCAAGGTGAAACAACAGCATTTTGTGTTTTCCTGTCACTTAGTGAGAAATGTTTGTCTTACCTGCAACTTCTGAAACAGAATACCATGAAAATTCTAAAAAAATAGACAGATGTCTTTATTTTCAGGTATTACTGTACATCTGTGTAAATATAATCAAAGCTTCTTGAATTCTTTGCAATCATATTCTCCCCTATTTCAGCCCCTGAGAAAATAGTCTAATTAAATCTTCTCAAGTTTGAATACTTTGAGCAGTGTAAGGTACCTTCCACACCCTCCTAAGTGGTGAAGAAAGGTAACAGAATGGTTAAATATAGAAATATTAAACATGAATTCAGGCGGCTGATTTGTTTTGGTGAACTCTTGTGGTACTTCATATTTTGCAGGACTTCTGAAAATGCAGTACACATTTGCAGTGTGGACTGCTACTCTGCCTCTTAGAGAACTTGAAAGTTAACTTAAAATAGACTTTATTGCTGGGAAAAGCCTGGGTTTTTTTAAAATCTCTATTACGACTTAGCTGAAACCATGATTTAACCATGTAGTACATCAAATCATGTCAATTTTATCACTTAATTTTTAATGCCTGAGCATGCAGCTCTCAAGTAAATATAACTCAGTCCAAGGAAATGAGCTTCAGGTGGCTGTAATACTGTAATATGATTCAATATTTCTCAAAATGTGAAGAAAGCATGAAAATGCTTGCTTTTTTTTTACCTTCCCCCGGGTTTTGTGTTTGGGTTTTTTTTTTTTTTTGGTACACGAAAAAAGGGCCATCTCCTAACTGGATGCTAACCCTGGAAAAGTTTACTTAAAGAGGGAAGGGTCATCATCTTAGCAATTTATATGATCCACCATTCATTTAAAAAATAATTGCTGGAAGGAAAACTTACATCAACACGTGTGAATCCAAGAATCTAAGCTCTCAAAAGCACAAGAAGCAGTCAGTAAGACAGACATGGTACAAGGTGGGTTCTCATTGCTACTAAGGCAGAGGAGAACGAGCACGTAGGACAAAGGCAAAGCTATTTCACAGAATGCCCTGAAAACAAAAAATACAAGTGTAGAGACCAGGACTGGTGTCTCTTCGGCTCTCAGTTTCAACACTGAATATGACTAAATATCCAGATCCATTAGGTCTGAACAAGAACAGGACAGATATAATCACTTCAGAATTCAGAGGGAGGCTTTGTGTTGAAGAACCTATGGCCAGATAGTTTCCTTCCCTGTTGGATGGTGGCAGCAAGGGATCAATGGAGGACTTCAGTTAATCTAATCAGCAGAATTGCTGCACAGGTTCTCTCCTTGAAAAAGATTTGTTGCATCTCAGGCAAGGAAATAAAAATCAGTCTACCAGCCACAAAAGGCTGTCACTGGCATTGTGTGCCAAGTGGTTACCACCTGAGTTAAGGGAATGCAGGACAGAATGAACTCATGAGCCATCACTCAACATGTAAAGCTGAATCCCCCTCCCTGCCTCATATTATGGTAGTTATTTGTCTTGTCATAGGTGCTCTGGCTCCTTCTGTATCAGGAGAAGACAATTTCTCCCAAGAATCTGAAGCCAAAAAATGGTACAAGCCCCTCAAACTCTCTAAAGCTGGATGTATTTACTTAAAAGTGATGTGATCCTGTGTGATCACAGCTGGAACAACTTAAGGGAGCAACAATGCCAAATCCTCTGGCAGACAGAAATGACAGCAAGTACCAGTCCTTGTCTCTCTAACTGGGACAGCATTCCTAGCATTAGGACTGAAGATGATATAAACTATTAATTCTTATTCACTGTGGATCAAATAAACATTTAGACTGTGACCACGTAACAGCAAAACACAGTTAGAAAAGGCAAAAGGTATAAAAACCCACTCTCTATAGAATTATTCCAAGGACCCAATCTACACTGGTAGTAGACCCAATAAAACAGCTCTGAAGTTTGACATACCTGCTCGTTGAGATTGAAGTATCACCCAAGTGCATCACTTAAACAATATATATAGAAAGATAACTATAAAATCTTGTAAACAAATTACCACTTTTTCCTTATCAGTTACCAATTACACTGATTTTATTTTCCTCATATAAAAGGAGACATTTTACTCTGCGCTGATTTAACAAATATTCTTAATATATTCATAACAATAAAGCAGCTAAAAAGCTGTTCTAATTTCTAAAAGAACCTTTATCACCTGCACATATGATATATATTGTAAACAATCACTCAAAAAAGTATTTTTGTTAAAGTGATTATATTGCACTCAGAATTCTGGGATTCTCACCCTCCCTTCTCATTTTAAATCAGAGATCAGCTTCATTTTTTAATAAAATGGAGATTTAATTTTCTACTGAAAACAAGTAAGCATGCATTCAATATAATACAACGTATTGAAAATATCAGAAAAAGAGCATGTGTTTGATTACGAACTGGAGTAAGGAACAGTTCTTAACCAGGCCACACAAGAGTAGTGTATTGTAAACATTCTTCTGGCTCTAAGGTGTTGCAGATGCTGTAGAAAGTGCAGTCTAGGTCAGCACCCAAGAGGTACAGAGAATCTGTTCAAGTGTTCTGTACTTCAGTGAATTTCCATGCAGCAATGGTACACGTAATAGACTCACAGAAAGACAGGAAAATGGACCAGAGGTGATTACTGAGTTAATATTGACCTCAGAGAAACAGAGCCAATCGTTGTAACTTCATTGTAATCTTTAAATGAAAGTTTGCCAGGTCATTACATTTTCTAACAGAGCAATGAAATTTTCACTCTCGCTGCAAATGAAGTACAGAACTAGATTCCCTACTCACAGCTTACATGGGCAGCATCCCAGTGGCAGTCTGGACACTACCCTCAGCCTAAAACATCCCCAAAAGATACATCTCCATCATGCAGAATGTCACCTTGCTTTTGCAAGAATGACTCCGTCCTCCAAGCACTGGCTCAAGAAACACTGGTCATGGAGAGGGGTGGAAAAAAGAAAAAAGAGGAATGCAGTGTTCTTAAACAGGAAAACAAATCCTCAGCCAGTGAAGAGGACACAGATCTTTAAAATTCAGAAGAAGGCTGTTTTCTCCACTTGGATCTACACGAGAAAGATTTCTTCATCAAAGCCATCATCTTCAGGTAACATAGGATCTTTGGAATCCCTGAGATACTACAGCTCCATATAATCACCTCACAGAAGTGGAGAGACTGACTTAGCACACAGATGAACAAGGTGGAAGCCAATATATAGCACCCTGAGTTGCAAGTGGAACAACAGCAGTGGGCAACCTAGATGGCCAAGAGATGCAGAAGAATGTGGAGAGGAGCCACTGTAACATGGATACTGCACAGGGAACAGACAAAAAAACTGATTTCTAAAAGGCCTTTCCCTGTTGTCAGAGCAGAGAAGGAAGACAGCAATGAGAGGGAAGAGCTCTCTGAGAAAGGCCCTGGAGAAATGCAGACACCTCACTGTACAGTAAGACAGTAATGCAAAAGCAGAGACAAGTTAAGTGGTCTTGTTCCATGTGTGCCCCAAAGGTTAAGCACTCCAGCCGTGACTACAAAGTCTCAGCGACCACTGACCTGTACTCTGGATATAAACCAGGAATATAAATAAATTACTTTTCCCTCTGGAACTAGAAAGAAAAAAAATACAAAGAGGAAAATACAAAGTCACAATCAAATCACAGATTACGTAGTCAAAAATGGAATACTGGCTTCAGAAACAATAGTCATCTGTTCTGTATCCTAAATAGACTTAATTGTAAAAAAGAGTGCTTGTAAAATCTTAAGTTTTAAGTATTTTATTTCCCAGTATATTGCTAAATAATTCTGCAGTTAAACCAAAAAGTAAAAAATATCAGAGATGAGTATGGAATACTTACAACTAGAAAATGGTTGCTGAACCATGTGAATTTCTATAAAAGCATCAATAAAAATGTAAAAACAAGGTCTCACAAAATTAATTATAATCTGAAATGCCAGATTGTCTTCACAATGGCCACAACAAGAATATTGACGGATTTTTGCAATCAAAAACTAATTGTGATTGGGCCCAAACATGGCTAAATACAGCAATCAAACATATCTGAAAATTGGGGCTTGTATTTCTGCCATTTCCTATTCTCTGAGCTAGTCAGCATCCAGTAATTCTCATTAGGAAAAAAAAAAAAAAAAAAACGGTACCTGGTCACTATTTTATTCTCTTATGGAGTTGTGCTGCATCTCAGTACATTCTTGGATAAATAAAGAAAAGTGGATAAAAAAGATGAGTAGAAATAGACAACCTATAAAAACTACTTGTAAAGTATTATAAGTCTGCAACATATCTGTGGCATTACACAGGCTACTGCTGATGCAAAGGAAAAAACTGCTATTTAACCACTTCATGAATATGAACAATGCACTTGTTCCCAGCCATTTAGAATGATTTGACATTCCAAACGTTTATAAAAATTGGGTAATAAAATAATTAAGTCAATACCCTTAAGTATAATAAATAATGGTGTTTATTACGGTCGGGGCTGACCACGAGCATTTGTTCCATATCTGCTTGGGACATTTGCAAAACCAGTTCTGAATCCTTGAGCTGCTCCCGTTCCCGGTATTCCAAGTCCTTGACTGAGCACACTGCTGTAGGGTGCAGATCCATGATTAAAGCCCAATCCATAGGGCTTTGTCTGAGTGTTTAAAAGGATGACTGGACTCACATTTTTGCCTGGTGTGTTAAAAGAAAATTCTGGTGGTGGGCTGCTGGGCTTAGCTGGAGTGGAGGTAACAGGGTTCAAATTGTCAGCAGCTTTCAAAGATGGCATTGGAATAATGTGATGATCCGAAAGGTTCAGAATATTGTTTGCAATAGGCACAGATGATAAAGTAGGTCTGATCCAGTCATCTTTGAAAATCTGAACAGTCAAGGTAGAGACCAGCGTGTATAATCTGTTAGTGACATGGGCAAGTACCATTTGCTCATTTGCATCTCTCCGAATTCGGACATGGACTGATCCGGCCTAGAAAGTGATAAAAACAAGTTGGTTGTTAATTGTTACTCCAATAAAGACTCCCCACATGCATTCAAGAGGAGGTAAATTATCCTGCAGAGAATTACACAAAGGCCTTTTGCAGTGGGAGCTACTGACTAAATTAAGAACCTTATTACAGGATACATTCTGATCTTTCCTAATATGTTGCTCTCTTATGAACATATCAAGATCAGCGTTCAGGAAAAATGAGTCTTAGAACCAAACTATACCATACAACATGTGTTGGCAGGAAAGGCAACAACTTTTGGGAGAGAAAAATGGCTCAAAAGAACAAAGTGCAAATTTAGGCATAAGTGGCAGAACAGTAAACTGAAAGCTCTTTTTACACCAGAAAGAGTGAACCTCTGCCTTTTTTATTGTTTTAAGAAGGACAGCATACTGGAAGGAATCAGTGAAGAAATATTTGAAGAGCCTTAATTTTCCAGCTGTCACAAAACACTTGTATCAACTTAGGAATAACCAAGTTCTGTGTGATCATTCTGTACCAAAAAACTGCCCCTTCATTTCTTTCAGCTTACAGAATTATTGGTACACAACTGTAGTTATTTTGTTCTACCTTCACCCCTAGAAATGCTGAAAATATGATTCTACTGTCTACTGTAGACCATTGGTGAAGGGTTACAGTTATTTCTCTCTTCCTAGACAATTTACACTAGCACACCATTTTGAAAAATATTTTTTCTACTGTTTGTCATCTTCTTCACTTCAAAATATGAAAGAAATTCTACAGTTGCAAAAACACATTAATAACATTAACCAACAACAAAGCTTTAAAAAAACGTAAAGGACAGGGGAAGAGAAGTTTTGCAACAAACACAAGGCTTGTGGAGTACTGACTTCATCACATTTTTTGATAGTTAGTATTTCAGAAGAAATACCTTACTTTATGTAAATTAAAAAATTAAAGTAGTATCTGACAACGTTTTTTCAAAGGCTAGAAAGATAAGAGACATAACTTACCAATGTGCCAAAACCTAATGTCCAGAAATGTTCATTTCGAACTTCCAACACACCATCCAAAGTTGAAACCTAATTTTACACAAACATCCACAAACATGAAAATAAATTAGAAGTTTCATATCCCTTTAGAAATGTACTTTCAAACATAACTGAATAACAAATCATTTTCAGTAGTGAAATAAAAGCTCCATACACAGAACAGATGATGTCTGTTAATGTCACTAATGCTTATCTAATGCACTTTTGCTACCCTTAAACATCCAAATTCATCAAAAAAGTTTTAAGGAATGTATTTCAAGTAACTCTTGCTGCCAAATTGCAGTATGTTCTCAACGTGCTATGCTGTAATTCAACAGCTGCCTGTACTCCTTCTCCTTCAACTCACATTTGTAAACCACTTCAATAGTAGCTCAAATTACAATAAAAACAGCCTGCACTACTTAAACAGATTTGCTCCAGATACCTAAATGACACTATTTATCTTGGTTCATATTTTCTACATGCAGCTAAAAAAATATAAAAAAAAATTGTAGCAAACTTCTTGGACTAGTTAGAAAAATTCTTCATATTCCTGAATGCTTATTAGCTGTACACATTGTGCTATGTATCATACACTGACTTACCTCTCTAAGAAGTTTATCTAACTGGCCAATCACATGAGGTGGGGTTGTCTTCAAAAAGAAGAAGAAAAGAAAATACAAGTTATAATAAAGATTAACTGGCCCTGTTCAAATAAGAGAGCCTTTAAGTCTGGTCTACCCACACAAGAGACCAATGGCATTTTCATTAAATTCTTATGACTTTGTGATGCATATCTGCACAACTGTCAACATTCTTGTAGCACATCACAAATTCCCATGGGAACACTTCCTATTTGCAAGCTTAAAACAGATTTCGAGGTTTGTTGTTTTTTTTTTTTTTTAAATTATGCCATTTAACAAAACCAAAAACACAAAATCTGTTTTCTTGTGAGGCTGCCTTACCTGGAGTAGCACTTTCCCACTGTAGACACTCATGGGATACATGGTACCAAATGTCATCAAAGCAATTGCTATAGCAGAGGCTGTGTCCACAGCAAAATAATTGCTAGGGAGAAAGAGCAATTTTAAGGAAACACTGGGGATTTACATTTTTGAAAGGCAGAACAAATCACTTATGATTTTTTCGTTCTTTTAAATTATATACATTCACAGAATTTTACACATTTGAACTCATTTGAACTCTCATTCTTTGGACAATAGACAGATGCATTCATGAGTTGCAATGCCATTCATACAAAATGCAGCTCTAGATCAGATCATTAATTTCATGTAAAAAATGTATTTTCCACACAGACTGAATACAAAAGAGCTAGTGTTTTAAAACAACAACTGCACATACTTGATTTCAATGAGCATATATGTAATGCAAAGAGCCAGAGCTCCAGCAATATCAATCAAGACAAAAGGGTTCATCCGTGGCAGAAAGATGCTACTCAATCCTGGGATGATTCCACAAATACTGCAACAAAACAGAAAAACCAGTTGTCAGCCAGCTCTTTATCATTACTTTGAAATTCCAAAATTACTCCCATTATTTAGCATTTGACTTCTAACACACCTTGCTGTCATAGCATACGATGAGTCCTATAAAGGCCCCACTAATTCTGTTCAAAGGCTGCTGTCAGCAAAAATTAATCAAGTGTTTTTTTTCTGGGAACATAGCTCAATGACAGAGCTGTACCAGGTGTCTGCAACACAAATACTTCATGGGTTCAATGCTGGTATTACACAGGTGTACTCAGTGAGAAATTTGCCTATCACCGGTCTTCAATCCATCTGCCACCATGGTGTGCAAAAGCGTCCTAAAGCCAAAGCTAACTAATTCATGGAGTCTGAAAAGAGGAAGAACACCAGCTAATTGAATAAGAGGAGACAAAAAAATGTATATGGGAATGCTGGGAGAATCATTTCTTTCTAGCTATTTCCTGTCAATGGGAGTATGAAGAGAGAAAGGAGTTTCTGTACTTCCCAGTGAATCTAAGTGCATGTCATGTCCTGGAAAACTTCAAGGCAAAGGCAACATGAAATATTTTGTTGCTATGGTTAAAGCCAACTTATGTTTAGACATCATGTGCTGGCCTGCTCCTGTAAGAATTTTAATCAACATAATTATATACAGGTGCAGATATTTTTAATCAGCACTGCTTCAGACAGCACATCTGAAAGAGCTGTATATACACTATTTTTTTTTCATACTGGCTTAATGGTATACAGGTTATCTCAAAACCCACTAGAAATGATTTTACTCTTGATCTGAGGCCCCTTCAAGTTATCCATCAGTGTCCTTAAACTGTATTTCTGCACTGATTAGAGGAAAGCTGTGCTACTGTCTGTGATTGGTATCCACCTTTTTTCTTTTTAAATAGAACTTGAGCAACCTAATTATTAGTCTTCCAAATATATTTCACAGATTTTGGTTCTGATGATGTAACATTTTATACCCATAAAAAAATCAGTTCTTCTGTTATCAAGTCAGCATTCTTTCCTTCCTTAACCATAAAAAAGATCACAAGATGCAGAAACAGATGGGTTTTGAAGCATACTTAACATGTTTTACAACTTGGGTTAACATTTTTCTTTTGATACTGACAGACAGTTGGAAGAGCATGTATGGATTAAAATAAACTTCCCTGGCATCTGACAGAACTATTTGCAAACAATGTTATCTTGCATTCAGATAGCCAATACAAGCAAGACAGTTAACAGACAAGATGAATGAGCAACACTGCTTGTATCTCTGGAAGACACAGACTTTCCAGTTTTCTGCTGGACAGGTGAGGAGTTTCCATAGCTATGGTTCAGCGAGTAACCTGTTTCATATATCACATTTAAACTCAACCATCTGAATCATTTGTCCACTGCACAAAGTAAATAAACATAAATTATTACAAAAATATATCACCCAGTAATGCATGTTGTGAAATGCAATTCAAGTATGTACAGGATACTGCTAGTTTTCCTATTCTCATCCAAAGAGAATTACATATAATGTACTGAACACATATATTCAAAACAAAAGACACCCACAAATATGTATTTCTGTTAGATTGATGTATCTTGCAAATATGGGAGACAACGTTTGCTCCAGAGTTCATACATGAGACCTACAGTAGGCAAAGCTATTTTAAAAGCTCTGATACAAGTTTATGCCTCAATAACCCCCCAAACTGTTACTATTCACACAAAACCAACACTGCCTTCCAGAAGCTAATTTTGAAAAACAATATAAAGCTTTACCTTCTACTAAGATCTGCAACATGTTCCTGAAGCCAACTTGTGCTGGCAGCTGCAAAAGAAAGAAGGTAATAAAGTTACCACAATTTTATAGTACCATTTTAAAGTGACTATATTTTAAAGTACACATAAGTTTTATTTTAAGGGAAGAATCTAATAAATAAACTGTGAATGAGTAAATATATCTCAGCAGATACCCTGGCACTTGAAAAAAGCCCCAAATCTGTCTTTTCCAGGAAGCAAGTACAACATCCATCTCTCATAATAACCTGAACTGATTAGATACAAATATAATTGCAGGTTATAATCATTGTCTTTTATATAATACAATGTATAATAGATATTTATAACTATGGGTAGTTGACAGGACAGTTTACAATTGCAGGAATGACTGCAAACCTACTTCACAATGAGAAAGGTAAAAGAGCTTTTTTAAAAAAAACTATTGCATTTACTTATTTTTAATCCATTAATACATCCATAAAATGTGTTGAAAGTTCTGGTATCTGTCTCATGACCTTCAGTGGTTGAATTCAAATGATTGAAAATAAACAATACTGCAGCATTAAAATAATACTTGGTATCATATTAACGACCTCATACTACTCAGAGCTTATAAGAAAGTTGGAGTTGAAAATTAGATGGCAATTCTACTGCACAGAGTTACATTAACAGAGGTAATAGTAATATACACCCACTAGTTAAGAAAGTTACCAGACAAGTTATACCTTAATAAAAACAGCAACATTAACATTTTTTTCTCAATTCTTGTTGCAGTCTAATTTATCACATACCTTCAGAGACATAAGCAAAAGGCTTATTCTTAATGGAAAGCATTGTAAATAAGTTGAAAAAGAGAGCCACGAAAGTACCAACCAGCAGTCGTCCCCTAGGGAGAGGAAAAAAAGGTGTCTTGATTTCCTGTCATCACAGAACATGTCATCAAGCTGTAACTACCAACAACAGTATCAAAATACTTGGCTTCGTTTAGTTCATTGAAGCTGAAAACAAGTAGGATAAACTAGTGTAATACCTCATAAGCAGCAGTGTATTATCCTTGTAAGGGTTATAGGAGATCACTGAACTTTGTACATTATTGTTATCATGTAATGCTCGTAATGTTGAGTAACGGCTCTTAACTAACTGCATATATCCACACACATGTATTTGCCCATTCAAGATACAAACACATTGTCCCCTCAGCAGCACAGCTAAGAAGCTTAGCTTTCTAAAGAATTATGCCATATACCCCCAGCCTTCTGCTAGAACTATTTCAACATACATCCCATGCCCCATTCCTTTGCCCCGTAAAACCTTCTTTTCCTCTCCCTGTGTTCTTTATAGTCTGAACTCCCTTTGCAAAACCTTCAGTTCCCTGTTGACCACAGCATCCTGTCCTCCCACACACCAGGCCTTCCAAGAGGCCACAAGAAACAAAAGGAACTGAACTAGGAAAAGCAGCAATATATAGCTAGATCACTACTTGAGAGAACATGAGCATTAAATTTCAATTGTACCTCAAAAAGAATGGTTTGCAGTATAGCCTGCACATGGTTTGAAACAAATGCCAAGGCACCAAAAGCAATTTGGTACTGGAAGTACTTGCATAATTAATATATGCTAGATAAGAATTAGAAACATAAAAGGACAATAACACATTTTACATGTCAAAATAATTTCTTACGTGTGTATCTCAGGCTGTTCCAGAAATCGCTCCACGCTACAAGAATAATTGAAAATTTGAGTTATATTCGTACAATAAAGCCTCGATACCTGAAGCATGTTTTTATAGTTCCGTATCATTAGCTGCCATTCATAAACAAAAATTGATAGATACAGTACTGCCAAAAATGGACTGCTTAAATAAACACAGCAACATTTATAAGCAATGAAAGCATTTAACACTGAATAGAAGCAGATGTGATTTAGATTTCCCAAATATTTCCAAACTGTGCCACATATGTGCTAGCTACCATGAATGCTGCCTACACGATAAAAAATATGCTTGTAAATGAACATGCAAAAAAATATTGCTACTGGCACCACCACCAGCACTGGTGACCACAACAAACTAAGTCTGAAATTCCTGACTTAGAGCCTCATACTAAGCAAGGTCAAATAAAGTAGACATTGGATACTGTGGGGGAGATATAGATCTTTTATTACCCACCAGTGAGTTAACAAATGAGCTTCAGCTGCCACAGAAAAACCTGCTAAGTTTGTGGAATTTCCTAAAATTGATGTTGGAAAACTTGGAGGTTTTGACAGAAGGTGATTCATTCCAGTGAACTGTCAGTTCAACACATTGACCTTATGGTATAAAGTTGCTAAGCTGTTAATATAGCCCTTTACACAGAAAATAGAGCACTTGAATAGAAAAATGGAATGTACACTGCTGCAGTTTTAAAATCCAGATGTTAACAAAAGCCTCTTCATCTTTCAAAACTAAAATAATGTTTTAGGCTAACCTCCCAAAATACAAACACTTCCAAGCATAGATGGTATGGCAAATTATTACTTGAGCAAACTTTGAGGGAGGGAAAATGATGATGCTTTAAACATTCAGATCCCTGATATAGTATGAAGCTGCTTAGACTTCAAAAAGTAACGGAAGTAAAAACAAAAAAGTTTTATTTGTTAATGAACTTAAGAAAGTCAAGATGCATAAGTAAATGCGTTTAATTAATTACACAACCTCTTAGAAAAAGTATTCTTAAAACCATTAAATCTTTACCTAGAGAGCTTTTTAAGTACATTTATCAATTCCCATCTTCACATCTAAAGCCTACATGTAGTGTAATAAACGTAAGCAAGCAATAAGGTTTAGCAATGTATTTTTTAAAATCTTTAAGTTTTTTTCTGAAGTATCTCCCTACATACAGCACTCGTAGAATGCATGTGCTTTTGGTTGATCTGGACTGTATCTTCATATGTTAAAAAATTAAAGAAAACAGTACATAACCCTACCTTTCTTTCAGTATAAAAAGAGCACCAAGCTGTGCCAGAACTGTAGATGCAAATACAGCTAGAACTTCAAACCTTTCAAACCTGAAATTCGAGAATTAAGTTTAGAAACACTGAACATTGAACAATGCATCCAATAGAATCTTTTCTGTGCAAGAACCAGCAGGACACACCTACTCTTTCCAATTCATTCAATAGCAGACAGATGGGAAGAAACTGAAGTTTTACAGAATAGGCATTATTTTCAGGGTTCTTTTAACACTTCACTCATCAGAGACACCTTAAAATTAAGCATTTAATTCTTCTTCCTGTCTGTCCCCTACTCTGTAATTTACTTTACAGTAAGTCTTGGCCCTCCTCCTTTTTAGGCTCTTTCACACACAGAGTATTACTGATGGCTATGTGGGGACCCAGGCAATGACAGCGAGCAACATATGAAATGTTGTATTACCAAACTCTACACCTTGTCATTGTACTTACCCAAAGGAATAGACTGGGCTGGGTTTCTTCATCATTACCCAGTAGCTTATTAGACATGTTACCAAACTGAAAAAAGGGGGAGAATTAGACTGTGATAAATAACAGCAGCCTTTACAAACTGCATAATCTACAAATACACACTTGAGCCACCAGAACTCAACAAACGAATACAGCCACATATTGTCCTGAACTCAACCGGCATCACTGTCACAGTGATGTTCTAAATGCTCCTCATGTGCTTTCTGAACTTGCCTAGAAATGCTGTAACCTGAGAAAGGCCATTTAAATGAGAAAGAAACTGATAAGCAAGACAGAACAGTGAAAGAAAAAGCAAAGAAATATCTCCATTGAAATCTTCTTTTAGAGATATACCATGAATTAGATTTAGTATTCTGGAATGGGTCTCAGGCCACATCAAGTATTGCCTTTCTTTTCCACAGTGTAATTTCTCCATGTATACAGCCAAAACAGATTCACTTTCTTTGGCTGCATTCACCTACATCAGCTCTAATCTAACTGGCCATTCACTGACAGCCACAGGTCTCTCTTGCTATCTTCTGCCCAAATTTTTCTCTCATACTGAACATCTAGAATTCCAATTATTTTGGGACCTCCATGGTAGTAGTCAGAATGTTTCAAAGATGAGTATAGTTTCCTTTGCCTATTTTTCCCTCTATTGAACAATTTTTTCTCTATTGAACATTTTTTCAATTGGAATCCACATGGATTCGGCACCATCTGTTCTTTCATGCAGTACTTTTGTAATTAATAACAATGTTAAATCAGACTGGATCAAGAACTCATCCCTACAGCGGATAAACAATCACATCCTCACAACTTGATTCTCAGCTGTGTAGAATAAAAGTAAAAGCACAGGAAGTAATACTGTTCATATACAAAGCCATAAATTCATAATCTCAGTAAGACTAATATATACAACCAGGAAAATGACAGAAAAGAAGCAGAAAGTGATTTTTGCAGCAGAATTACTGAGCATTGTTCTTCCTTATAGCAAATCAAAACTCTTGAAAGATATTGCTGTGAGTTAGAATAACCTTCTAGTCCAACCCCTAATTAACTTAAGATAGAAGTGCCAGGGGTGTTCTACCTTCTTCTAAAACTAAAAGAAAAAAAAATTTCCATACGAATGGGAAGTACAGCATCAACACTTTCCCTAATTTCCCCAAGGTGAAAAAGGTATTTTGAGTCAAGACAACAAAAATTCAGTAGATACAAAATTCTATGAGAAATCAAGATTAAAGTTAAATCTTAATTCTAATGCAGTCACAGATCAATTTTTTTTGTGCCTATCGCAACAAGTAAGTTTTGTTTCTGCATGTTTGCTGATGTTATTTTTGAATGTTTTACTGTAAATCAGGTAAGTTATAGTATGTAGTGGACATACATATGACTCAGAAAGCTGATCCATACCTTTTATAAGATAGTAAGATAGCAAGGAAGATTATGTAGGGTAATATTTTTAAAATATATATATTTTATTTCCCAACCACTGCTACCATTCTGTATCTTAGATAAGAACCAAATACATTTCATGTCTGCACTATCAGTGTTCAGAACTATCATACTAGAAGTTATTTTAATATAATTTGGTTGGAAAACAAGAGAAATTCTGAAAATATCTAATGACCTTATGTGCAGACTGCCTGGTATCCAGCTTGTGAAATATTTTTGAAACAGAATTACATGCATCTTGTTTCCTGATGTTAAAACTGAGGGTTACTTCACAATCAGTGACTATGGCATTAGGAAAACGTTCTGAGAGAACAACCAGACAACAGTTTTGTGCTATATTGTTTCACGTTGTCACAAATCTGCACAGAGAAATCCATAACTGAACTGATCAGTTACTAGTCATTCTCAATACAGCTATGGTGGGTTTTACAATCTGTTTATTGTGTCCAATTTTATACTCATTTAAGCTATATTTAAACCAGTTACTGTTTCTATACTGATGACTAAGTTACATGTCTTTGAACCTGTAAGTAGGTTTGAAATGCACAGAAATACAGAGACAAAATGAACCGTAAGAAAAAACGAGAAAAAAACTCACCTGAAAAGGTCAAAGATTGTCAAATATGTGTAAGCAGTTAAAGCTGTAAAGAAAAGTAAATATTAAAACTTAATACTTAATTTTTCAACGCAAAAATCCCTTGTCTGCCAGGTCCCTTTTGTGCAGCTCTTTTCAATCTTCTACCTATATAAACTGCCTCTGCTGACAGAATGAGTCTCTGTTATTCTAAAGACACACCAACTTGTGACTAGGAATTTAAGTACTGGAAAGTTAGGAGATCTTCCAGAAACACATCACTTACCAAAGAGGTCTCTTATGTGCATTATTGCAGTGAAAACTATGTTGAACTGAATGTTTTACTTGTTTTGCATCTCTAACCTACCCTGAAACTGCAACAAAACCTGCATCAAAATTTTTTTAAAAAGCATTCTATTCTCAGTACAGGGATGGGAAGCACATGGAAGGCCCTATCCAAAAGCAGAAGGCACACAAAACTGTATTGAGTCTGGCTGATCTGGAGTTCATTTCCCCACAGCAGCCCTCACAGAGCTGTGCTTTGCAGCGGCAGCTACACAGGTGTTGAAAACACTCCAGTGTTTTGGCTCCTGCTGGGCATTCCTTGGAAGCAGTCTTAAGCCTTTTCCACACTACAAACATCCTCATTCAAGGAGGATGAGGACCCCTGCAAGTGAGGGTCTCTGCATGTCACTGGTGCTGCTTATACAAGCAACAGGTTTGAGGACTAGTAACTCAAAAGTCTACTGGTTTACAGTCTTAAAGATAAGAAGCCACTGCAGGAAGCAAAAGACCAGCAAGACTAAAGAGCTGTGCAAACTTTGAAGGACTTTCAACTCATCCAAACCTGTCTGTGAAAAATGCTTCAAAGCTGGCTGTGGCAGATTAAAAGGAAGCACTTTCTGAACCTGGCTATGCAAACCCATAACTCCATTAAGTACTGGATTTGGCTTTTTCAGTCAGCTGGAACTTCTCAAGCTGAGA
Source organism: Brachypodius melanocephalos (assembly GCA_013398615.1). Taxonomy (NCBI): domain Eukaryota; kingdom Metazoa; phylum Chordata; class Aves; order Passeriformes; family Pycnonotidae; genus Brachypodius; species Brachypodius melanocephalos. Next base: position 20,905,003 of record VZSR01001479.1, on the reverse strand, counting down.
AACACAAGGTAGTTTGTTGTAGTTTCAGTACAAGAGAGCCACCTACCTATGCTGTTTGTAGAGCTGCACCACATGAGCAGGAAGCCAATACATATTAAATTTATAGCACCAAACAGTAAAATCTTCCAGGACTGTTGATGAGAATAAATATGTATTTTACACCTTCCAAAATTTACAAGACAGAAATATATCTATCTGGTCTTAAAAAACAATGTTGCAGTATTTGGTCTTGCAAAAACAGAACTGGCTTCTCCTCCCTCCCAAAAATTCACACTCATTTCAGAACAGCAAGCGCTTACTCTATTTTAAACTTTACAAATTCTTTTAAAACTCTTTTATGAATGCCACCATGCTTAAAATACGTTTTTTGGTCTAATAAAAAACCCACCCATCTATAATATTTGCATTTTATTACAGCACGCAGCATGTGACTTTTGAAGACCAACTTGTGCAACTTTATATTAGTGGGTTCCTTTTTTTGTGCTGAACTTTTGGTCCCAAAAATATCTCAACACATTCAGTTTACAGTTCTACTGAACTCATAAGACAGAAGTATAATTCTGGAGACCACCAATTCACAGGGACAATGCACAGAAGCAATACAGCTTCAAAGATTTTTTTTTTTTAACCACAGCTAGAAAAGTTCAAATAAAAATTTTCTTAAAATATACTTAAGTTAATAGTGTATTTTAACTTACTACAGCTAATGTATTTTTATTATAATTATGATTCTTTTTAAGCAATACTTACCCTTCTGTCTGCTGCAACCAACCTAAATTCATGTGTTAACTTTCCAACCAGCGATCTCTGTGATTTGCGGAACAAGTGTATTGTCCCCTTTAAAAAAAAATTAAAAACTTTTCTTAAACCATAATTTAAACTAGCAAAAATGAAATCTTCATTTATGAACTATTTTCACAATTACATCAAATACTCAGGTGAATTTTTTGTTAACCAGAAATATCACAAACTTTAAACTCAACAATATTTTGGTAACCATTTCACATGGTTATTTAATTAAAAAATGACAAACAACTTAGAATCAAGCTTCATTTAGACATAATCCAGAACTGAGGTTTACTGGAAAAGACACTAAAGAATCATTTAAAGAGTGGGTTTTAACTTTTATTTAGATGAAACTACTACAAGACAGTCTGGAAACACAAATATTTTTCTTCATCAAAACACATTTCCCACCCAATGGCAACGGAATTATTAAACAGGAAAATATTGTTTATCGCTCTATAAAGGAGAACCCACCACAGAAGTAAATATAGTGCTGGTGATGAGGACAAAAGGCCAGTAAGAAAACGAGACATATCAACAATCTTGGCTCTGACTTAATCTAAAGGGGTGTACATGGCTCTCCTGCAAGTGTGACAGGGAGCAGAATACCAGAGAAATTCATCTGCCATGACACTTGTCTCCCTCTCCTTGGAGGTGCCAAGCTTCCACTTGGCTGTCCTCCGTTCTGCTCTCCCCACAAAGAAGTAAGCTTTCCATGTGAAAAGCCCTTCTGATTTGCCACAGAAATTTGTGAACTTGTAATGGATGGTCTGTCATCTGCAGCCATTAAATAAGGCTTGATTTTAAACTATCACACCTAAGCTGCCAGCAGAAGGCAAAAAGACATACTAATGGGCTCTTCATCAAAATAAATCCAATTAACTTTCAGACATTTTGTCAACACAGCTGCATTTCATATTATCTGATAAATACAAGTGTGTCAATAAATGTGTGAATTAAACTTTAAGCACTACTAGAGATACCAAGTTTAGCTCATCTGGCACAAAGCATTGGGACTTACTCTATTCTTTACTAGCAAATCATTAAATTATTATTTTCATTCTCAACAGACACATGCAGGATGCCAGAACACCTCGGAAAGCTTTTCTAACAGGCAGTGGATGGCCTGCTTACGAAAGCTGCTCTGTTACAGAATCACAAAGAATCACAGAATATCCTGAGTTGGAAGGGACTCACAAAGATCATCAAAGTCCAACTCGTGGCCCTGCACAGGACACCCCAAGAGTCACACCATGTGCCTCAGAGCATTGTCCAAGAGCTTCTTGAACTCTGTCAGGCTGGTGCTGTGACCACTGCCCTGGGGAGCCTGTTCCAGTGCCCAACCACCCTCTGGGTGAAAAACCTTTTCCTGATACCCACCCTAAACCTGCCCTGACACAGCTTCAGGCCATTCCTGCGAGTCCTGTCACTGTCATCAGAGAGAAGAGATCAGTGCTTGCCCTTCTCTTCCCCTCACGAGGAAGCTGCAGACTGCACTGAGCTCTCCCCTCAGTCTCCTCCAGCCTGAGCAGACCAAGTGACCTCAGCCACTCCTCATATGGCTTCCCCCCCAGCCCCTTCACATCTTCGTAGCCTTTGCACCTGCTGCTTCCCCGCACTGCCGGCACTGTTTCCACCGCCCAGCCACACCGTGCCACACCTCCTTGTTTACAAAGGACGCCGTGCAGCAGAGCTCTGTATTCTGTGCCACAGGGGACCTCGAGCAAACTCACGCAGGCCACAGCACACCGCTGGAAGCAAGCTCCAGCTCAGGACGTGCGGCACCCTGCCATTAAAGCATCCCTAGATCCTACGGATCTGCCGAGAGAGAGCTCGGTGCTGGGCAGGGCGGGTGCCCCACACCTCAGCCCCTGAGGCGCTAGAAGAGCTCCAGCAGACGTGTTTCTGCAGCGAGCGGCACTGTGCTCCAACAGGTGACAGCACCTGTTATTGACACCGATGGCACTTTAGCGGTGCTCAGCATGAACATTTCGCCGCCCAGATGAACGCGCACACGCGGCGGTCGTTCCCAGAAGAACGGGGTTTTGTCTTTGAGAAGCGAGCCACAGAGTAACAGCCCCGACACCGGGGCACAAGTACACTATAACCTGTTTGTGCTGCGGCGAGTCCCAGCTCTCTTCCGCTGAAGGAGAACTCCGAGGCTCAGTCCGCAGCCCGGCGACCCCGTTCGAGAGGCAGCTCCGGTACAGGAGCCCCCCACGGCCCCGACACCCACCCGGGCCCTGCCCGCGGCGCCGGCCGGCTGCGGCACGGTCACCGCGCTCGAGGGGCGGGCGGAGAGCCCCGAGGAGGAAACAGCGCGGGCGAAACGACGCTCGGCGCTGCCCCGGGCGCCGGGCCCGTTATGGGCCGCGCCAGCCCGGATGCCCCGCGGCGCCGCCGGCCCGGCGACCGAGCGGGCACTGCCAGCAGCCTCCTCACCCCGTGTTTCACTCACGACTTTCCTTCCCCCTTTCCTCCATGGCCCCAACAGTGCTACTCACCATATTACTCCCCGCAGCGGAAGAGACGGCGCCATGCGAGGCCGGAAGGGGAGGGAGAGGTTCCCGTCGCCGCGGCAACGAGCGGGCCCGGCGGGACACGTGGCGGAAGCGGCGCCCGCCGGGAGCCGGCTGCGGGCCCGGCCCGATCCCGCGGGATGTGCGGCCCGATCCGCCCTTCCTTCGCTCCTCCCCAGCCGGCGGCAGGCTGAGGTGGCGGCCAGTCTTAGGTCATAAGAGTCTGGTGTGCCGCCTCACAGCATTTGTGCCGCTTATTTGCGCGCTGCCTGCGGGAGTGCAAGGAAAGGGCTACGACGGGTGGTCACCATCACAGACTCAGTCCAGCCTGTGACCAGACACCACCATGTCAACTAGACCATAGAGCACTGAGTGCCACATCCAGGCTTTCCTTTGAACGCCTCCAGGGATGGTGACTCCACCACTTCCCGGGCAAACCATTCCAATATCTAACCACCCTTTCTGTGAAGAAATTCTTCCCAGTATTCAACCTAAACCTGCCATGGCACAGCTTAAGGCTGTCACAGTGTGTCACGATTCTCCACTATAGCGATTCCACAAGGATGGGTTCCCTTCCCAGAACGAGCATTCCTCCGTGCCCACCGCCACCCCTCGCCCTGCCGCGGTGCTCGGCGTTAAGGCCGCTCAGGACACAGCCTGCAAAAGGCATTTCTTTTCCCCAGCAAAACCCCCAAAGGACAGCAGCTCTCCAAACTACAGGAGTTACGTTGAAAATTTAGCCACGTTGTTGTGTACTGAGATTCTTAGAAGTGCTCCCGTTGCTCTGAATATGATGAACAAGAGAAGCATCACAGGCCAGAGGAGGGGTCTGCACGCAGTCTAACCCCATCCAAGAGTGTGCTGCTATCCAAAGCAGACTGTGAGAGAGGATTGTGCTGCTGACTGCTGCTACCGAGGCTCTGAACACCGGCACACCAGGGCTGCGAGGTGACAGCAGTCCCCCGCCACCGGATCGCTTCGCTGTGCCCAGAAGTTCCCATCAGAAGGAATGCGTACGGCAGGACCGCTTTGCATGGAAAGTACAACGAAACACAGAAGTCACCTTGGAAGTTCGGATAGCTCGTAAGAAAAATTGTGTTGTAAAGCACCTGCATGGGACTGAATGTCCTGAAAGATTTATTCACAAAACTGCTTTATTATTATTATTATATGCAAAATAAGTGGAAAAGAGAGGAATAAAAACTGAAGTGAGATTTTTATTAAGACAAATTATTGTGCCTAGGAAGAAACTTGAAACAACCTTCTGTAACACTGCCTCAATCTTTGTTCTTTAAAAGCGTCTATTCATTTCTCCAGTTAAAAATGTTTAAAATGTTCTGTAAAAACATACCATACTGACTATAGGTGAGAGATAGGCATGTACATCAAATTAAACCAGGAACAAGCCAGTCTTTAACCTGCTTCACAGTTAAGTGTACTTCACAATTAGGTTGTATTGTCTCCTGTTCCTGTGCATTTGCAGAGCATGTGATTTTATTATCGGTAAAAAGAGAAAATAATTTTTATTTTCCAGATTTTGAGTGCATCTGGTCCCTAGAGGACACAGTATCATTCATTAAGAACAACTATCAGACTGATCAGGTAATTGTACTCCATAAGATCTATTTATTGTCTCAGACCTCATTCTAAGCTCTTGGCTGTAATCAGTAAGCTTTTCTCTGGTGTATGGAAGAAGTTTTGGAAACTATTTGCAGAAAATCAATTTGTGCTTTATAGAATCTGGATGACAAGCAAGAAATTCAAATTGCGGCTGCTGCCTCCATTCAAACTTAATGAGGAAATCAGAACTCAGGTGAACCACTGTATAATTTTCTCCGCAATGTTGTTTGGTTACTTCATTATTGACATAATATCAGGCTTTTTGATTTATCTGGTGTCACAGGGTATTTCTTCCCAGAAGAGGGCAATAGTTAGATATTAGAAAGTGCACTTGCAGAAGTGCCTTCACAGAAGAAAAATTCTACAATAGCTAATTCTAGCATTTTGCATATAACAAAACTATCAGTCTTCAAGGATGTCTTGCAACTCAGGCAAGTTTGAGGCCTTTTAGAAATTGCTAAAATGAGATTTGAAAATAACAGAAGTTACAGATTTAGAAAGAACATATTGTTTTTACAATATACACTTGCCAGAAAAGTGGAATTTTTAAAACTATGTGGTGAAAACATCACACTTTGCTCAATAGGTTGTTTGTAGGCTGATATTCTGAAAAACTTTTTTTTTTTTTTTAATACAGCTACAACACATCACCTGGAATAATCCCACAAGTGTTGAGAGATGGACTTTAGTTAAATTATGTTTTTCTGCCTTCACTACTATATGTATTTTTTGTTTTATCATGATACACAGAATAAAAAATAACTTAGAGAAAGTTGCGTAACTGTCTTCTCCAGAGCCATATGAACCCATGTAGGAAACAGGCTGGATTTCACAAGTTCACAATATATTTGGAAATTTGCAGAAAGGTGGCAAGATTGGGGAAAAAAAACCCAACCAAACAACAAAAAATTAAAAAACCCAAACAAACCAAACCCCACCTACCCAAACAAGCAGGGGAAAAACTCACTTTTCTCCAGCAAACTTAGAGCACTCAAATACAGAAATAAACAGATCTCCTTCTGAGATACACCAGAATCTAACACTAGGCATGCAGCCTTGTCTCCCCACCTTGGCTGGAATGGGAACAATTTAATGAGTCCAAGATAAACTTCAGGCCAGGCTATGTATGCTGTCAAAAACAAAATCTCTGCAGATTTCAAAATCAGAAACAGTGGGACATATTTTTTCATGCTCTTCTTTCTTCACTAATTTTAATTTATCTGTTTATCTCCTGTACAAGAATATTTGAATGTCCGTAACTTATACACAAAATTACCAATAGAAATAATTTTAGTGGTTTAAAATCTACCTCCAAGCAGTAGTATTTCAGCCAAAGAGAGATACCTTGGATAGACACCAGTGATGTCTTTCTGTCCTAAGGAATTATTCCTTGACAGAAGCAGGTATAGCTCATATGTTTCAGTCCAAAACACTGAGGATTCTTCCTCCTTGCTGTATTGATTTTTATTTGGTTGGTTTGTTTTAGCAGTGATTGACATGACATGTGGAAGGCAGTGGTCATGGCTGCTTTTTGGGAGATCCCTAATGCTGCCAGATATGTAATATTAAAATGAGTCTTAAAAAAATGAAGTTTGATTAATTTTATCTTCAGGATGACTGTAATAACAGAACAAACCCATAGCTGTAAGCAGTCCAGATGTAGCCTCAAGACAAAGAATTACAAATGGTAAGGCAATGGGGATTAGTAAAGAAATTATATTGTTAACTTAGAATTAACAGCAGCACTCTCCCCCAAGTAAAAGAAAAGCCATACTGAAGCCAAGCAAATTTGCTCCATATTTTTTAGGAGTTCACCATGACCACTAGAATTAGTTATGTGAAACCTCCTGGTCTTCACCAAGATCTAGCAAGACTAGGATAAGCACACACTTTCAGTTCAAGCACATTTATTTAGGAAGTAGCACTTCTGTTTACATTAGTTTTAAGAACTTGAGTTATGTTCTTTAGAAACGGATTTATTTACATATTTATTGTTCCATCATCTGGTATACAATACCTGATGTTTTTAATTTTTTTTTTAAACCAGCAGCAATTTAATAGGCTTCAAGTTTAATGAAAAGGCTTTTAGTTTTTGGACATTTAATCTGATAAACAGACAAGAAAACAGTAATAACAGGACAAACAAAACATTTTATTGTGAGCTAAAGCTATGTGACTGCTTGTCATGCTTTTTTACATTGCTTATTAGTAAAATGGTGTTTAACATTTCAGAAAACATTCTTAAAAGAACAATGAAACAAAAGTGCTTCTAAACAACAAAATACAAAAATTAATCCCAGACTGGAGTTATCCAATATATTTTATGGGGGTGGGGTATGGTGTTTTGTCTCCACCTTTGGTTTTCATCACTTTAATACAGATTTCTGAAAAATACTGACTAGCCCTTCTCATGACTGCGAATTGGAATCATGTGGCAAAAAGAGTTTCTGTATTTCCAGTACCTTTGACAGGTGTGCAACTATGAGACAAAGTACTTTCTTCCCCACTTCTAATGGCAGAAAACCCTGCATAACTGAGAGGCCACACCCAGGACTACGCCTGTATTCACCGACTACAAAGAACGCTGACCTTTTATCCTCAAAGCCACTTCTCTGAGGAAAGGGTTTTTTAAGGAGTCTATCTTACGAAGGCAAGTAAAGTCTTAGCAAAACTAGGTTCATCACCTTAGTTTCCAGAAGTAATGTCAAGCATTTTCAAATCAAAACATCAAGACTCTGAAGAATCTGCAGTGTTGAGCTGGTATGTTGAATCCACCAGAAGAGTGTATACCTTGTCAATTATTGCTGAACTCAGGAGGTAGTTATTGACAAGGTAAGAAGTTTCCACTCTAAGACAGTTAATGATTTACACAAGAAGCAGGAAAAACAGAATACACATTTTTCCATATTTTACAAGACGATTTTGTATTTGCAGGAATTGACATCTTAACTCCCTCATCCTGTGGAATTATAATTACCATAATTACAAGAAAATATATTGAAAATTATAATTAAGAAATTCTAAAAGAAAATAGTTGATCAATTGGTCATCTTTCAGGATGCCTGCAGCTCATCCTAAGCACAAAAATTCACATAGGTCAGCAAAACAACATTCTTCAACACTAAATAGCAGCTCAAGAGAAACTAATAATAAAACTGCCTCTAATTAGCACAATGACTGAGAGAACTAGTTGCATTCACTACCTGCTTGCTACTCTTCATTCCAATTTTGTTATCTGGTAGAAACCCCAACGACTTAAAACATCACAAAAGCTTGAGGGCCACCACAGAAAATGAAAGAACATCTGGTCAGGTAGAGTAGCACTGGCCACCTCCCAAAGCCACCACATGCAGAAGCATCACTGAAGCGCTGGAGAAGCTAGAGAAGCACGTCCTAGGAACAACTATGCATCACCCATGTCTTGGGTAGGAAAGCACTATGAAAATCTAGGGCATGAAGTCTCACCACAGGTGATTAAGGAAACCCTAAGGAGAATGCTGCTTTCCAGTTGTAGAACAGATGTCACAGTTCTACTTGCCAGCATATCTGACTTCAGTATTCCCAGTACAAAGTACTTAAATTTCACAGAGGGACCTGACAGCAGTGCCAAGCAGTGCTAAACCCCACTTGTTTAGAATAGAAAAAATATTATTTATTCTACACCAGAAGGTAAGGTTAATTGAGTTATATGCATAAAAACTGCCATTTTAAAAACATTTGAGAGACTAGAACAGTAAAACCAGCAATAGCCTCTGATTAGTGCAGTGACAACATACCTTCTCAGGTTAGAGATCCCATTCTTAACTCATTTTAAAGTGTTATTATCACACTTGTTACCTACATAAAGTTGCAGGGCCATCTTCAACAGAACTGTATTAGCATCTGGCTTTGAGTCAGTAAGACATCACAGGGGCACAATGCCTATTTATGATACATTAAATACTGCAAAGTCTAAGAAACTGAAAGGACAAACTTATTTCTGCATAAATATCCTAGTTTAAGGTTTACCTTTAATATTCTGTGTTGGTTTTATCTCAGCATATACAGAGAACCTGTAGGTTTGCTGCAGTCCACAGAAAAGTCAACATAAGTAAAGGGAGCATCATAACATGTAACAAATTCTCACTTTAAGGAGAAAAAGCGATCTATATACTATTCTTCCTGTATATTGAAAGGAGAAAAAAAAGTGGCTCCTGCTTAATGAAGAGCAGGAACCTGCTTAATAAAAGCAAAAAGTAGCATGAAGAAGGTTGTTAGAAAAACACAAAGGGTTTGGGTTGGTTTTATTTTCTCCCTTCAGTAACTGCTACACTTGAAGGTCAGTCAAACACACTTGCAGAGAGCCAGACAAGCTGCTTAGTAATCATGTCAAAAAAGTGGGTCACTATCAGTGGGCAGATTCACAGAAAAAAAAAAAGGGGGCGGGGGGGGGAGAAAAAAAAGAAAGGAAAAACCGGTTCAGAGTGCTAATGGAATGGAACCTGATTTTACGGAAAATATAATTGTAAAGTTCTATGTAAGTGCTATAGACTTAGGAAATACAGCTAACTTGAGGTTGTTTGGGGTTTTTTTGGGGAGGGGGAGAAGGTTTGGTGTTGTTTTTCCATTGTTGTGGTTGTTTTTCCCCAGATCTGCTCTTACACATAGTTAATCCAACATATAGATGGAATCAATGAGCTGGGACTTAGTACATGTAAAATGAGGAGTAAAATGGAAGATAATGCCTTAAGCAGAACAGAATTCTTCTTAAAAGACACTATTCAGAAAATAGCATAAGACAAGACACTTAAAGGAGATTTATGAACCAAACAGCAGCTGGCCCTGGGCTAAGAATCCAGAGCTGTGGGGCAAACTGATGTTGCAGAACAAAATTTTCTTATTTTTACTATGTTCCAGCACTAATTTATAGGGCTGTAGTTCATCCACTAAGCAGAAAACAATCAGGCATAATAGAAGACCAAAAAGCAGCTGTACCAGTCACACAGATTCTCTTGACCTGAACTGGTTGTACAAACTAGTGAAAGGGCTGGTCGCTTTTCTTTTGATGTAGCAGCTGGTGATTCTGACTCTTTGTGCTGCGTACTGGTGCTACTTTAGGAGATGGGGACTGCTATCTCAACATTTCTGGTACCTATCCCACGCCAATGAGTATGCATTTGAAATAAATAACCAGTATATTCCTCAAAATTAAGTGGACAAACCCAAGAGTTTTATAGCAATCATTTAGGAACACTCAAAACCAGAAGGATTATCTTCAAACTTCTCTTTGCAAAAGATCTCAAGGAAATGTTTACCAAAGCTCTATGAATAAAACCAAGGCCCTTTCTTAGCTGCAGCTATTTGGCAGATGCTAATACAACAGTAATATTCATGCCTAGCACTATAAAGAATATTACAAATACGGATCAAGTCAGCCACGAATCTCCAACAGAGATGGTCTACTGAAGGCAGAACTAAGGCAAAGCAAGACATGAAATTTAAGAATCTGAAATCTTTTAGCATTTCTCCAGGAAAGTGAATCAGGGGAACCGAAGTCACATTTCATTTACGCAAGATGTGCATTTGAGAGAGTCCTATCCTTTCAAGGCTAGAAATGGTTTGGTTAGATTATTTCAAAAGGCATAGTAGTGGAACACAATCTTCTCTTATTTGATTGCTTTTAGTCTTGAGTTAAAAGCATCTCTGGTTGAAAAAAAAAATCCAAAATATATTGCATATGTGCATCTCAAAGGTTTGACAGAGTTTCTGCTATTTAGTACTCAATACTACACAGTGAGCACAGTCCTCTCAGAGTATTTCTATACCTACAACTGCATCTATCAGCTAGGGTTGGATTTTTCATATATACATGTAATATATTATTTATAGTCAACTTTCAGGTAAGTAGTTCCAAAAATAAGTTAAATGAAAAATTAAAAACTAATTTTCTGTTAAAACCAAAAGCAAACAATATTTACAACTCATTTTCATTAAAACAACAGTAAACAACATGTATTTTTGCAATATAACTAAGTTGGGAGAGGTGTGCAAAAAAACCCCCAAATAAACCAAAAAGAAAAACCCAACCACCCACAAACCTGCTTTAACAAGGAACTAGTGTTCTGCCTTGCAAACATCTGTGTTTAATCTGTGTAGAATTTGTAAACAAGATGTTAGGCCTTTAGAAGTAAAGGCAAAAATGCTTTCCTTTATTATGGTAGTTAAAGGCTATCATTTAAGAGCTTGGTTTTTTAAATAGCTTGTCATTTATATAGTAAAAACAAGTATTTGTACAAAGATGCAGTTTCTTTTTAAAAAAGCAGATCAGTTGAGTGTTTCATACTTTAATATATAAACCAAAACATATGAAAGCTATAAAAACATTAATGTGTGCCATGTTATTAAACATGTAGCCTTGTATTTTAATGCTTACATGTGGAGATTAAAAAAAATTATCACAATGGAAATTTTACTTTCAATTATCATAAACAGACCAAAATGCAGAGTAGAAACACATCATTTCTGAAACTCAACAATTAGCATCACTTACTCTCTCAAACATCAGCTGGACTTCAAGTTGTACACTGTAAGCATAAGCTAACATTCTACCAATGAAAGCGTTATAAAATGCATTACGAGAAAATACTGCCAGTAAATTAATATCTCAGTCTATTCTTTTATTTAGTAATTTTTTCTTTTAAAAGGCAGTTTGAATTGGTTTTATAAGGTTGGGTTTTTTCACCGTTCTGCTATCAAAGGTCTTCTTTAAACCCATCCTGTGAACAATTCAGTCATATTACAACAAAACAAAAAGACAAATAATAACAGACCAGCTACTTTTAACATTTTAATTATCGTAATTCCCCAATGCTGTTCTTCCACTCTGCACAGGGAAATAGTTTTATTTGGCACATTAAGGATAAAAAAAGTCAAAAAAAATGAACAGAAGTTTACAAACCTCCAATTGAACATCATTGTTCCAACTTCATTGTTCCAACGTCATGGCAAAATTAAAAACAAAAAAACACACACACAACATAGGGAAAGGTCCTCCGGTGATCAATATCATCAGAGCCTCATAGCAGAAACAATATACATATATTAATGTTCAAATCAGAATCGGATTGCTAGGAATCTTATCTCAAGTCCTGTTGTGCTCTTACTTACAGCGTGTCAATCCTCACTAAGTGGCAAGGAGGCTTGGATGAACACGTTTCACATTGTATAATTTTCTCTTAATCTCAAGTTTTAATGCAGATACTTAAATATCTGTAAAGTCCTGTAAACTCTGGCTGCTTCCCAGTCGTCTGCACCAACTGCTCCCCAGGCAGCACAGTTTCACTTTGAGTAGTGTCTCACACTGTGGTATCTCCAAAGTCCTTGTTCCAGCGAATGTACGCTTCCAGCGTCTGCGGGCTCAAACTGCGCTTTATCTTCTTCAAAGACTCTGTGAAATCCGACAGTTTGATGTTTCTCATCTAAACAGAAAATTAAAGACATCTGGGTCACAAACTGGTTTATGGAATTTGGTTTATTCAAGAAGTACTTGAGTATTCACTTTTAACAAAACATTCTAGGAGTGCTGCATCTCGACGTAAGAACAACTTTTTTTTACAGTGAGAGTAGTCATTCACCGCAACAACCCCCCAAGAATGTGGCAGAGTCTCCATTGCTGGAGGCTTTGAAGATATAACTCAGGAGGGCACTAAATCATCTAAGTTCCCTCTCCCACAAAAAGATGGACCACTTGATCTTTTCAAGGTCCCTTCGAAACCGGGGTGTTCTATTATTCTATGACCTGATTCAAGTCTTTAATTTAAGACTACCAGTATTGACCATTTTTAATAAACCAATAAATAGCAAGATCTGCCTTGCTACTTAAATAGCTCCTGAGACTGTATCATAACTTCCTGTTTCAGTAGGCGGTGTGAGCTGGTGCCTATGAGGACATCACAACAAATTATCACAGATGCTGTTATCCTCCTGCAACAAATCCTTCCAGCTTATAGCTTTAGCCACAAACTCAGGCTAAAAAAAAAGCAGCTGAGAAGTTAAGTTTTGCTTCATTTTCCTCTGTGTAACCATGGTTTGTACACACACCTGAACAGAAACTTTCGTACACAGGACCAATCTGTTTTAGGTTTTCCCTAAGTTAACCTGCTTTATGTAAAGATGGGGTGGAGGGGGTAGCAGTAATTTCACATAATACTTCTGGGAATGGTCTTGGGAAGTAACACAGTGAGAACATAAAACCCAGGCCTCTGACATCATCAGCTAGGTAACAAATACTGCAGCAGTTCAGTGTGAAGGAAAAGACAGGACAGTCAGCTAAAATGAAAAACAACAGACTTACTAATAGAAAAAAAAGCACTCTGAACCCTGAAACCCAACAAACTACCCATGAACCTCAGACATCTCAGGACAGATCTTCTCAATCTCTATTCTAAAGAATTTTCTTTAATGAAGAAGTGATTATAAAGGATAATATCCCCCCAAAGTATCCTATTTTGTAAGATACTACACATAAAAAGGGACCTTAAAAGTTTCTAGTGAGAAAACCTTCTGTTCAAAGGGGAAAATACAGCTGCTAGAACAGCTTACCTCACTGGCAGACATGTTCTTCACCTGTTCTGGTTTTAATTCTGTAAAAATAAAGATAGATGGTTGAGTTTCACTACAAAACTTCCATCACTACTGACAACTAGAGCAGGTTAAAAGTACTTCCATTCTGGAAAAGAATCCCTGCAGCTAAAAATTATACCTTTCTGCCTCAACACAGTCTCCTGTACAGAAAGGTACATGGTGTCTTTGCCTCCTTCGTCCCATTTATCAGCTCCTCAACCAGGCTGCTCCCACACTCAGTTACTGCAGATGCAGTGCAAAGTGGTAGCAGAATTATTCCTTCTTTCTAAGGCATGGAAAACAGCACACAAGCCAACAGAGCTACCTTCCCCTATATTGTTTGTGGTATCCACAACCTCCCTACTGAATTTCAGGAAACAGAAGGTACAGTCAGCCAAGAATACTGAAATAAAATCAGGCAGGGCACATCAGAGTGCTTCTTGCCCTATGCCGTTATCATGGGATCTAAACATTCTTATATATCTTTTTTTTTTTTTTTTTTTTTTTTTGCAATGCTTCTTATGGCATCAACATGTAACAGCAAACATTTTGCTGTGGGGGAACAAGAAAAAGAATCTAGGCAGGACTGGCAAGGATGGTGTCACAAAACATTTTCAAAAAGGTATTGTTTTATATGGAATACAGGAGCAAGTGAAAGGAATGTGTTGTACAATGGTACACAGTCTCTTCTTGAAATGGACTCGTGTATGAGGCAAGTTGTAAGCAAAGTAAAGCCTGCATAACTAAATGCATACATTATTAATTCCACCACTCTAAATAAATATATTCAAATTCTTAAGAAACATGATGTCTCTTATGAGAGCCATTTAATGCAGTTCTGTTTCCCAGTTATTATGCAGGATTGTGAAAGATGTGCGTTACAAATTCAGCAGCTGAAAGAAAGTGGGTAAAAAACATTGCATTCCAACAGCTGCTTTCAAAAGATAGTGCACTGGCAAAAAAAGTATGCTACAGGATTAAAAAAAGTAATAACACAAACACAGCCACAAAACATGAACAGACCTCTCCTCCCCATAAATAATTTAAGAGAGTTGCAACAATTTTTATTTCCACATAATAGGCTGCTATTACAGAACACTTCTGCTCTGCCCGCCTTTAGTATTTTTCTGTCAAGTAGGACAGTATATCTACAAACAGAAAACTAACACCAAATCTTGACAATCTTTTCTACACAAAAATCCCACTATTGATCTCCACTAAATAAGATCAGTTCCCTCAGATATGGCTACTGGACACATTAATTAGCTAGTTAAACAGGACAAAGAGAGGAGGTGGTGGAAAAAAGTATTCACATTAATACTGTGTGTTTTTCCTAGTTGTATATGTCAGAGAAAGAACAAATATAAGTAAACTCTTAGTTCACTCACAGTTGTCATCTGGATCACAATTCAACATTAAGAGTTAAAAATATAAAAAGCTATGCCATTCAAACTGTATCTAGAAAAACCACACAAAATTGCTTGTTTCAGTTTTCCTTCCCTTAGACTTGAAAGAGATTTGACCCATTTATAAAGACAAGTAATGCAATCAGCAATTGCTATTCAAGTAATAATTTAGCTACAACTGAACTGACACCAGCCTCAGAAAAACACTAGTTAAAAACCCTACAAATCAGTGAGAAACACTTCACACTGCTTTTCTCCTATGACACAAAAATTTTGTTTCACATGGCAAGATGCTGAAGGTTTTTGTGTAAGTAAATCTTATAAAGGTGCTACTATGAGTACCTCACTAGAATCCAATGTAAAAAAGTTAAATTTCAGAGATTTGAGAATTATAAACATGTAAGAAAATATATCTCTAATGACAAAATCTCAATAAAAATCTCTGCAGCTTACCTCGAATGGGGCCCAGTGCTGCATCCTTTGCTAATGCAGTTAGGTCACTTCCAGAGTATCCATCTGTCATTCTTTGTCAAAGGAAAAAGTGGGGTCAATGAGGAAGGAATAAAAACCAAACACCTGCTTCAAACCACATCAATTTAAATGCAGATAATCAAAATGTTATTTAATCAGAAGAAGTATTACTTGGATGTTATTTTGCAAGTTTAATAAATCAGAAGTACATCCACTATAAGTGATCTGTATTTCACTGTGCATGATCTTTCACAGATGAAATTTAAAGTACAGATATATTCAAGTCCCAAATAACATTCTAGAAAAAGAAAAAGGTATCAGCTAGGATTTGTAGATGAAAACTGATCCCAAGCACATTTATTATTTGTTAGGAGAGTTCTGTACCAGTAGTTTATCAACATTTGTCAATTACTGCAAACCCAAAACCTGGGGGTCCTGTACTCTTTCAATCCAATGAGTAAAGTGAGAGAAACCAATACCACATGTTTAGTATGATACAAAGTGAAAGGAAGGTAAATTCTGCTACTCACTAAGGTTTGATTGTTTGTCTTATAAACTGTGGGAGCTGTTCCCAAATCAGACTTAATATCCAAGTTAACCAGTGAAATACTTTGGGGAATAAAGGCCTCCACTGAACCAGGAAGCCACCAATACAAAATGCCAACATAAGGGAAAATGAGTAGTACAGGTTACCTAAAGGAAAGTTTAAAAACAAAAATACCACCCTTATAGAGCAGTGGCTAGCTGCACCAACAAGAGCTTAGTCTTCTGGAGATCATGAAGCCTGTTACAGCTTATAGAAAAAGTTGCAGAGGAGCAAAGGAACACAAAATCGTAATGGAGGTTAAATACTTCTCTCTTTCCAAACAAAGAAAGATGGCAAAAGCAGCAGGCAGGATGCTTAACTTTTACATTTTCTCTAAACCCTTTAATAAAGGTGTACTTAAATTGCATTTGTGATTTGGTTCTTATATTTGCAGTTAGAATACCGGACACTGACTGCGTTTTTCCTGCAGTTAGCTATTACTGCAGCCTAAATGCAGCTTGAGCTAACAACCTTCAAGCACAGAGGGAATATATTCAGTTGGATTACACATCAACTTCTGCAGTATTATTAAGAGATTGACAAATGCTATATCCCAGACTGTACTAACCTACTAACCTCTGGTGTACTACCACAAAGAGAAACAGACTGAAGTACATCCACCTGCCTATCCATGCTATTTCATGCTCGGTTTTCACTCCTTCCTGCCCTACCTGCCTTTTTTTAGTCTAATCTCTTTCACACCCATTATGAGATTTAGGTGACTAACAACAGTACTGTGTCAATCTCAATGATAAAAAACACAGAACGATTTTGTTTCATAACAGGAGGGAAAATAACTCACATTTTCCCAATCAAATTTCAAAGTGATGAGAAACTAAAATTATCTAGTGCTTGCTCTGCTATGTTGGTAATGCATTCAACAAGCCTAGAGAGGCACCAGCAAAGAGAACTTCCCTTTTATTTGAAATTAATGCCAAGTGTAAAACTGGTGCTATCATTTTGCATCAGGGAGGAGTGCTGGACTCCTTGAGGGAGGGCTGTAAAGAAGCATCCTCCTCTCCACCTCAAAGGAAAGAGCTGATGAGCATGTCTCAACAACAGAAACCTGACTGGGTGTATCCTATATATGTATATATGGAAACACTTTCATATAGCCTGACAGGGAACCATCCTCCCCACATGCATGCAATTCATGTTGTTGCTGTCGGATGATTTACATTTGTTACATTTTGAATTAATTAAACAGTCTAAATGAATGCAGCAGAGGAATGTATTTATTTAGTATGGTTACAAAATACTTACCTAGCTAGTTGAGCCAACTCTTTTTGGGTTAATGGACTTCCTTGCTTGCTTAGAAGATTTTTTAGTAAAATCAATCTTGTCTGAAAAGAAGGTAAAATTATCAGATGTAAAACTTGTCTTCACGGAACATTTAAAATTGTGTTGCAAGACCAGAACTACGCTTTTGTCAGTTTTGCTTTTGTGCTTCACCAGTTTAAACTTGCCTATAGTGCTTGTGCAATTAGACTGTACAATATCATCTCTTCAGGAGCAGAGATAAGGACTGGGTAAAAACAAGATCAAGAGCCTAACTACTAGTATCAAGAATAAGTCATGAGAATATTCATCAAAAGTCCTGATCTCCTGTTGAACTGAAAAACATTAGGAAAATTACTTTTATCTTTTGCAATAAAACACTCTCCTTCAGTCAAACAAACATGTTTATGTAAGTCCTACTTCAGACTTGCCCAGATCTGCCAGTCTGTAAGCAACACCTCTCTAGTTAAGAAACACTGAGTAGCTACAACAAGATTTGCTATTAATATGAGTGAAAAAAAGGGCAAAAACTCAAAATAGTTCCCAGAATTAATGCACAGTATATATAGGGTCAAGGTGAGCCAGAAGTTAGTTCAGGGAATTGTAACCATCCACAAGAGGAAGTTAAGAATTGCCTATAAGCATCTTAAAAATATGAGTGGAAAACAATACTTACTTCCTCGTTTGGTAAAGACACATATACCCGTTTGGTGAATCGTCTGGAAAAAACCCAAACACGTATACATTGTTCACACTATTCTGTAACTATTTAGCACATACAAATCTAACATTTGGTTTGGTTAAATGACAAAATTTCACTTCCATCATCAAATTCTAAGAAACAAAACTGGAGATGTTGCAAAAACCACCAACAACCGAAGAAAAATACGTACAAGCCACTTGGTGCCACTTTACTCTTATCTGAAGTTATAAGATTTCTCCCAGAGGGGTAACACTCCAAAGGTGGATACACCACTGGTTACCAGCAATGAAACGAAGCATCTCTTAATTTTTACATTAAAATGTCTTTGGACTTTATGTCAAGCAGTGCTGACATATCTATTTTCCCCAATCAAGAATGAAAAGAGAATAACATATGAGTATGTTTAACAAAAAAGTCCTAAGGCAAATCTACAGCAAGCTCTGTAATTGCATGGGATGTCAGAAGACAATATTCACAGAGAATAAATACTGGATTTCTTGTCGATCTGGAATACTGATCAAATTTTCTCCTTTATTCTGCCATTAAGATCCAAATAACAAAAATGCAAAAAATTAAATTCAAGAAATTTAAAAAACTCTGACTTGATCTCAACAGGTACTACTGTTTCAGACAATTCTAAGACAATCATGATTGTGCAGATGCATCTCAAAAGAAAACAGTAAAGCCTCTCTCTGAGAGGTTAAATAATTTAGCCTTGCTGAACAGCTTTTACTTATTACAAAACTTCACCAAGATACTAGGCAAAACCTGTTCTTCATAATGAATATCATCTTAGGGTATATTCAGAAAAAGAGACTTTTTGATACCTGAGAACAGCATCATCAAGCTCCTGAGGCCTGTTTGTTGCTCCCATCACAAGTATTCTGTCCTCTCCAGAAGACTGCACCTATATAATGGAGGAAGGTAAGACAGCTTTCAGTTCATACAGTCTACATTAAGCAGAAAGACAACAAAACCAGATAGAGACTAGCCATGTATTCAGCACACTGATGGTATCTTAATATATACATATATGTTTTGGGTTTTTTCCCATTAAGGTAGGTTTAAAATATTCTTCAGATAAGTGTAAAATCAAACCATGAAAAAGTAGGAAAAAAACCCCCTAAAAAACTAAAAAAGTCTTTCTGGAAAAAAACTGAGACTATGAAACTGTGAAAGGCACTCACAAGTTTTGTCACCAGGAGATAATTATGTTGAAAAACCCAGAGACTTTTTGCTGTTCTGGGGTTTTAACACCAAATACAGGGTGACAATCAAAACTCGAAACTAAAATATAGCCAGAACCACAAAATCAGAACAGAGATCCATCTAACACAGGCCTTGCACAAATCCAGTAATCAAAATAGGCTATAAAATAATCATAACAGCAGAAAGACACAGCAATTTCCTTCCCAATTCACTCATTTTATACCCAAGAATATGGAGACTTAGAGCTTCCAAACTTCAGAGAAAGCACTGGGCTATCAGAGACATTATTATTCACTTAGTGTTCAATTCTTCATAAATTTAGGTTCACTGCTACCATAACATGTTCAAAAGGTTCCCCAAAAATACTGTATGACATAATTACATCTTAAATATTAAGTTGACAAACTTTGCATTACATTTATTTTTGCCCTTTCATTTTAAGGGAAACTCTGCATATGTGTGTAATAATTTCTGCACATCACTGTGACACTGCATTATCTGTCCTGATTCATCCATTTTGGAGTTTTTCCCAACCTTGCTGTCTCTCCATGTCGTTATCTGCTCCTCCTGTACCTCATTACTATTGCTTCACCACTGCACCAATATTCCATTGCACTAATGGAACACAAACTAAAATTCAATACAAGAACAGTGCTGTGACAGAAAAATATTCTGATGCTCATTTGTGTTTGTGTCCCACAATGAAATCCAGTTCCTCCTGCTGGAATGCCATTGAATACTTCTTACTGGATTCTGTCTTCTCTAGCTTATGATGCCAAGAAAAAAGTTATAGTTCAATAAAAGGCATACTAACACAGAAATTAATCTTTCTGACGTGTCAGAGCTGTGTATACATGACACCTATATATATGTATATATATAAATATATATAATCTGAACTAGTCTGTTTGAAATCCTCATCCCCCAAGTCTCACCCCTTGACAGTGCATACTTGTGACACATATTCCTCTGAAACCAAAAACTATTTAAAAGCCATTTAATCTTGTTTTGCTTTGCCAGAATGAAGGGAAGTGATTCATCAAGCCATGCAACTGCAAATGTGGATTCAACTCTCCATGACCCTCAAATGTCTCTCTTGCCCTGTAAGAATAGTTGTCCTCACAGCTTCTTTACTACTGCCATCTGTTATCCTTTCTTCTCTCCATAATCTTCCAACACATTATTACAGCTCATCTCCAGATTGCTACCTTTTAGTCCAGACTTCATCTTCCAGATACCACAGTAAGCAGGCAGGAAATGAAGAACCACCAAAAAAAGCTGTTTGCAAATTATGGTGAGGTGGGAGGGAGGCTGAGCTAAGCCCCAGCAGCCAAACCCTTTGTAATTCACCTAGAGGTTGTACTGGTATCCACTACATTAGCCAATTTTAGCTAAATCAAACCATATCAAGACTAAATACTTACACCATCAAATTCTATTAAAAATTCTGTTTTTAGACGCCTGCTAGCATCATGTTCACCTTCTCGTCTTTCACACAAAAGGCTATCAACTTCATCTAAAAAAACCAAAGAAATACATCTTAATTAAGCATACAACATCAAAGTCTTTGTATTGGCCTAAGTTCCTTTGCTAATATAGGGCTCCATTAAGAAAGACCAGATCTTGATTCTTTACGAGACAGACATCTTAGGAAAGTTTAAGAACTTGTGTGATGTGTTGGCCTTTGAATAGCTAACGTCAAGCACAGATGAGAGGAAAAAATACCAAACCTTTCTGATGATAAACTGCTACTCAGGACAGGCAAAACACATTTTCATGCTTGAAGTTTAATAGACTTAGTCTGCAAAGGCAGTACAGTATTTTTCTCTTTGAGAGCACCTCTTCCCACTATTACCACCAACTAAATAACCTAACAGTAATCTAACATGCTTTATATGAACTACTCATTGGCCAGCAGGTCATATCTAAGACAATTGTCCTGAGCTGTAGAATAACCCAAAAATAGTTTACCCAAGTATTCCAACAGTTAATTACTTCCTAGTCTTTGGTAAGTAAGATGATTTAAGAAAGTAAATAAAAGTTATCATTTAAGGTCTTACCAATAAAAATTATAGAAGGTTGAAGTTCTCTGGCTACTGCAAATAGAGCACGCACCAGTTTCTCCCCTTCACCCACCTAAAACAACAATAAACTGGTTTTGTAGGGAGTTAAAAATTTTTACTACAAGACAGCTAACAGAAGGATCTACAGAAAACCTTGCTGGTAACCAACCACACTCAGTTCATTTATACATATTCAGATTATCACTGGTTCAGTACATACAACCATATTGTTTACATCTTAAACACTACAACTTCTCTTATGATCACAACTGAGTTAGCTGTCAGGAGATTTTGGTGCCTAAATCACCAGAGTGAAAGAGCTGGGACCCAATTAATCCACTTTTTAAAGACAAAAAACCCTACAACTCCTCATCTGCATTACTGCCAGGGCCATTGCTGAACTGAAAAAATCTTTGACATTGATTTATCACAAGCACAGAACAAATTTTTTTTACTTCACAAGTCACTTTTTAAAAATTATGTTCATTATAGGCTAACAGTTCACCAAGGACTCATCAGAAGACTCTGACTTTCTTAAGCCCCAATTAAAGCATGGGTGTTTCCAAATTAATGTAATTTACAGCCACTACTTACATATTTTGAAGTCAGGCTCGCAGCACTGATGTTAAAGAAAGTAGCATTTGATTCTGCAGCGACTGCTTTGGCCTAGGAAAGGGGGGAAAAACAGAAGTACTTTTAAAAACTATCACACCGAAGATAGCTCTCTGCATCTGTAGTGACCACTCATGACCTGATGGACAGTTTTGGAAATGAGCACCTTGTAAAAATGGTACAGAAAACTTCTGTCCAGGCCACTTACAAACAAGAACGGCTATGCAGCCAAACCAACAGAGAAATTTGCAGACTCCCACAGACTTCTCTAACCCCATCAGCTCCATAGCCAACTACGACTTGCTTTTGGAAGAATACAAGTCTCCACTTTCAATTTATCCTGAATAAACATCTAAGTCAGTTTTAACTAATTTAGGGTGGTAATTTAAGGCATCAGTTGCATCAAATCACATAAAACTTAAGAGTGTTTCTTCCCCTCTCTTATCTATGCAAAAGCCGCTTTCAGAGGAAAGCTAGGAGAAACAATCAGTTGGAATGCTCATTCAGACCACCCTCCTCTTTAACAGTGCCACCATATTCCTGAAATTATGATTCTCTGGTTATAGAGTCTAGTTTTAGCAATCAGCAATTATACTCCAGTATGTCAAACATAACAGATGAGCCCATACATGAGCTGCTCTACATTCCCACTCCTGCACTTGAGAGCTGATCCAGCTCCAGTCTCAGCAGAGAGTGCAGCTGCAGTCACACCATGTGATCAGGACGATGTGCCCGGCTCAGCTGCATCAGGACACTCCACGCTCCCTGCCTGATGCACAGCCATGCCGCTCCACTTCCCTGGATCCAGCACATCAGCCTGAGAAAAAAAGCTGTGGCTAGGCAGTTCCACAGCCCTTACACTCTTTGCTCAGCAGTGTGCAAGTGAGACAATCCCTTTTTTTCCTACTGTGCTCCCTCCCCATTTCCAAAATGTACTTCTAGTATGTGGAGAGCAGATAATTTCTGATTAATCACCACTGTACAAAATAACTAACCCACTTCCTTTTGCTCTCTCTGAAAATGAAACGTGGACTTGCTGGTTTAAGTTTTAAAATATTACTTGTCATAACCAAAATAATTAAAGAGAACAGTTTAGCAATTCCCTCGATAAAATCCAGGGTTAAGAACAATTTTGCATTTTTATATATAAACTGACACCGTAATACATATTCTGTAAGAATGTACAGGTTATCAGTCCAAGCCCCAAACTGAAAGCCACCCTTGTGGTTACATTTTAAGCCCACCAACTCATGCATGAAGTAATCTTCTCACCAACATTGTCTTGCCATTTCCTGGTGGGCCAAACAGCAATAAACCACGAGCGGGAGCCCTCAGACCTGTAAATAACTGAAAAGGACATCATCATAAGTTATCATCAAAGACTTGAATAAAACACTGCTTTACCTGTGTAAGAGAATGGTTTAAGACTGAGGACACTGACTAGCACTGACAGCAAGAGTAGCAGTGAGTGCCAGTGCCACAATAGTACAGAACTACACTCTGTTACTAGCTTGACCTAATGCACACCACTATTGTTTCCCACACAGCAGCTAAATTATGTTGTAATTGTTCTGTGCCTGGATGCACTGTGAAAGCAGTTTAAAACACTTTCCACAAGACAGACTATCAAGTTTAAAGCATCAATTCCAGTTAAAAAGGGAGTAATCCAGGTGTACAGTAGGAGAGCTAAAGTAGTGTCCTTACTAATGCCATATGGAACAACTCCTTCATCTTTCCTTATTAAATGAAACTCAAGACAAGCTTTCAGCGAAACTATTTAAAATATTACTTAACAACCACCTACTCTATGCTACTGATAGTCATCTCTCTCTCATTTTGCACTAGGTTCATCTTTCCTACTCTATAAAATTGCCCCCACCATATGTAGCATCATAGCAAGCAGGTCTACAAATTCTCACAAAATACGTAACTTTTTGTTATTACTCTTGCCTGTTTTCTTTAGCACTCTGTCTTTACCCCTTCCCTCAAAAGTTTCAGAATTTCTCTTTTGGTCTCACCCCTCCTTTCCAGCTTCCAATAATTCCTATAAACAAAGAAAAGCAATAGGAGGGTATCTCATATACATCCCATGTGTAAACAGCACTGTGGGCAGGCATTTCTTTCCACAATATCCATGACAACAAATAGATCCATGACCAGTGTTGTATTTCTGTCATGACTGACCAACACGTGTTTTCTCTATTACTTCATCATCCACAGCATTTTTTGTTTGTGCTTGACTCTGATCCCTAAAAGTAGTTACCCAGCTATTCACTGAGTGAACACTCCAGTGTTTCTGCTTTCCATGCTGCGTACCACCACGTGCATTCTTTGACTTCTTTTGCTTGAAATAATTCTTAGGGAGTTCCACCATTTTCATACAGCTCAGATCAAATCAATAACTCTTCCTCACCTTAATCATCACCTGCAGTTCAGCTGCACTGACATTTATTGCTGAGATACACAAAGCTTTTCAAGATTTTAATAGGCTAATTATATTGAACATGGTCTAAACTAACTGCTACCATTTCATTAACACCTTACCACTGAGATGGCTGCAGCCAATGCTTCCTGCTTCCTCAGCTTTTGCTCTCCTACAAAAACACCACTGGCTTGTTAAATACGAATTTGAGTTCAAAACTCATTGAGATAGAACTAGTGTTAATTTACTAAGTATCTCCCTACAGTTGCCACGCCTACTGTGTTCACTTACAAGGAATAAAACCAACCCTCTCTACTTCCAAGGAAAGTTTAAAAATTCATGGGATTCTCTGTCCTTATTAAATCTCAACCTACACCAAGGTCAGGCCCATTGCTATCTACAGTAATATGAGACAACCTTACTGAAGATCCCACATTACTGGAAAAACTACTCCAAGCCTCCCATCTCCAAGTCCCTCCCACCCAGCTCACAGTATTGGTGTCACTGAACAACACACTTGACATAGTATTGCACTCTAGCAACAGAGATGCTACGACATCTTCCTTCTGTATAACAACATCTGTGCACACACATTTGTTGCCAAAGCTCTGTTCTCCTTACAGCTTGTATTTCTGTGATGCTCTGCCAGGTTTAGGGTTTCTTCCCTACACTGCTTCAAAACCAGTAGCTGCACTAAGGGGAAAGCCACATAGCAACTCCAGTCACCTGTCCATGTAACAAATGAGACCCACAAGCAAACAAAAAGTATAAACAGCAATTTTTCTTCAATAATCACAGAATCATGAACTGGGCCTGGGTTGGAAAGGACTTCGAAGATCATCTACTTCCAAATTCCCTGTCATGGGCAGGGACATTTTCCACTAGACCACACTGCTCAAAGCCCCTTCCAATCTGCCTTTGGACAACTCCAGGATGGGACATCCACAACTTCTCTGGGCAGCCTATTCTAGCGTCTCATCATCCTTACAGTAAAAAATTTCTTCCTAATACCCAAATCTAAACCTACTCTCAGGCTAAAGCCATTTTCCCTTATTCCATCACTACTTGCCCTTGTGAACAGTTCCTCATCAGTTTTCTTTTAGGTCCCCTTCAGGTACTGAAATAATGTATTAAGGTCACCCTGGAACCCTCTCTTCTCCAAGCTTAACAACCCCAATTCTCAGCTTTCCTTACAGGAGAGGTGCTCCAACCCTCTGATCATCTACCCATTCCCCCTCTGGACTTGCTCCAACAGGTTTATGCCCTTCCTGTGCTTGGGACCCCAGAACTGGACACAGCACTCCAGGTGGGGTCTCATGAGAGCACTGCAGGAAATCATTGCACACAATTTCCTCAGCAGTAGTGCAACTTTTAGTAAGTTCAGCTTTAGAAAATAACCCATTTCTTTTTTTGTTAAAAGTAGTATGCACACTAGGCCTGAATCTAGACAGCCACAGCAGGTAAAGTACCATCTATAATAAATAAAAGCCTAAATGATCAACTTCCATACAGCAAAGTAAAGAGGAAATCTGCCCTCAAATGTTATATATCTCAGTATATTTGTCTGTTCACTACACTTCTTTGCATGCTCTTCATCTGTGAATAAACTATTCAGTGTTTAATCAACATCCTCACAGAGATGATGACCACAATAACGTTTTTACAATCACACAGATCTAATTTACCTATACAAATCTCTCCCATTTCACCCTTCCAGTTGTGGGCTTTGTCCTTTACATGGCCATATAGGGTTGGACACACAGCTATAGCTATCTGGAACAGTCAGCCTGACAAATAGCAAGAAATTTTGTTTGTTTGCTTTTGCTGTTTGTTTCATGGGGTTGTGGGGTTTTGTTTGTTTTTTTTCTTTTTTAGGGGACTGTGGTTTGCTGATTTGATTTGGACTTGGACTTTTTGGGGGTTTCTTTCCTTTTTTCTTGCTCCAGTCACTTTCTGCAATATTGATTAACCAGAAGACAAAGAACTTCATTGTAGTATTTTAACATGTAAATCCTATATTCTCCTTTTCCAAGATGGCTAGAACTCCACAGCTACCCACAGCAATCATAATCCTTAAAAAGAGGATTCAAGAATCATCATTTCATGTGTGAAGCACAGTATATTTCTTTGATGCTGTCACAGATTGATAACAATATCCAGTAGCTTACCTCAGGTCTAAGAGAAGGAAGGATAACAATTTCTTGCAAAGCTTGTTTAGCCAGTTCCTGTCCTGCGATATCATCAAATTTGACAGCTGGCCCACTAACAAAGAAATGGAATACTAATTAGTCTAACAATGAGATACTCTTTTTCAGCTGCAGCTGACTAATTTAATGCATTTGACTATTTATGCAGAATCCCTTTGAGAAAATACACAATTTATATTGTTAAGTATTTTAAAACATCCTTTTGACAAAATAACAATTTTAAAACCCCATCCAAATATACTCAAAAAATCCAAAAAAGTAGAAGTAGTAATTTCATTCCAAATGGACTAAGATTGTACTGAATGCAAAACTGATTTACTGGATTGAAAAGCCTACTTTTCTTCATACTTACCTATCAACAACTTCATTTAGAATAAGATTAGCAAGATTGCTGTCCACATTTCTAAATATCTTTGTGTCTTTCTTTTTTCGAGGAGCAGTGGTAGGAGTAGAAGGCTTATTTGTTCTGCTATTTTTAGGAGCAGCCTGGAGATGAGGAAAGAAAAAAATCAAAACCTCCAGATCAATACTTTGAAAGTGTAGTGTTAAACAAAATAAGATCTAAATTTCATTTACTCCAGTAAAACAGCATGTTAACCAATATCCAGTATTCTACTGCTGTATTTTGCTATAAATCATACTATCACATTAGTCCACCACAAGTAGAATATCTTAGGCTTGAGTGGTGAAGGGTCTTTGGGTTGAGGTTTTTCTGTTTGGTAATTCATTTACTTAACTACAATATTTTCCCCCAGTATACTCTGGAAACAAGCATCACAAACCATCTCAGGTTCTCAACACCCATAAGCAAGAATTCCTACTGCTGTCATACTTTGTAACAGGCCACTTAAAAGTCATCATATTATACTATAGCAGCAATAATGTTTGAACAGAACATTTATGTTCCATTCTGCTCTTTATTCTACTTTACTGGTTAATAAGGATGGAAGGTGAAAAGATGGGTCAACAGAAATGCTGTATTTTTCTGTATTCTTGCTATAGGATCTACTTCAGTGTTTTAGCCCCAGCCTAACCATAATTTACTTTTCAATCTGGTTGCAAAAGAACCTGTGCATGCATGCATGCTCTGGAAGAGGAGAACATTTTTTAGGGGAAAAAATCTTGTCATTCTGGAGTAAGAGGTTTTTCCCTCCATCTTTAACATACTAGAAGTAACATTTATTTTTCTTCTAGGTAACTTTCATTCAGCTTCCCATGTAATTTTAAAAACAAGTAGAATTTATTACTGTGATTATACTTAAAATCCTTTTTGCCCATGCACCCATCTGAGGCCCTCCAATTCCTAAAATCCACTCTGCAGCATATCTCAAGAGGCCTGGCTAAAAATTTGGAGTTTCAGTTTCTTCAAGAAACTTTCTGCTGCTACAATTCTGCAATTAAGGCATTAAATCCAAAGCTTCTTCTGGAATTTACAGTTGATTTTTCAAGTGTATACTTCCATATTTATCCTCACTGTACCTTGTGAGCTGAAGGTGTAGGATTAGGTGCTGGTCTAGACACAGATGATGATACCCCACTGTAGCTGGGTGTTCTGTGGTGACCTGAAAGGCCTGTGGATCCAGTTTTTGCAACAGTCTTTGAACGAGGAAGGGAATTACTCGTGTGTGTTAAGGGATCCTTCTTTTTTGGAACTGCTCCACTTTCTATAAAGAAAACCAGTATCATAAGAACATTTGCAGCAGTTGTACTTTTACTATCAACTGCAACTAGAAGATAGAATTGTTGAAACATCAGTACCACATTATAGAAGAGTAACACACATTTCTAAAGAGGTTTAATGTTTTTAAGGGGATATTGACTGCTGCTTTCACCTACAGCTAAAATTCTAATTTTTAGGTGCTCTCAAAATGAACCCTACTTAGTCATCTTAGAAAAGCTAGATATAACTTAGTCCTGTTACCAAGGGAAAAATACCATCTATTCCTTATGATGCAAAGTCTTCTGGCTTGTGTTCTGCTGTCCTCTTTCCCAAGAACTCTTAAAAATAATCATTACAATAACCCCCAAATTTCAAGCCTTTAGATTCAGAGTATCGATTCTTTAAGTGATGTTAGCAGGCTAGTTAATTGGATGTCAGCTGACATTATCTAGCATCTTTCACACAGAAGCTTCACCAAAGTATTTGAATCTGGAAAAATTACAGTAGTAGTTGTATTTGCAAGTGACTGTCAGGTGTTTTTTCTTTCAACTTGCTTTCACTTCAGGAATCTCAAGGTGTAAGTAAATTCTCAATGGACAACTCTGACCTGCTGCTTCAGGTCTTGAAATATAGTCTTGAAATATATTTAAACATCACCAGACATTCCACTCACACTACTTATTCACCTCCATGATGAAGCAGGCAAGTCTCAAATTAGGTGACAGATAAACTTGAAATACTGGCCACACATCATCAAACTACAAAAAGTCATTTCGGTCCAGAGTAAACAAAATAGCAAATGATGTCTACATTCTCTGATGGGATACAAAATAAAACAAAAGTTCCTTGGCACAGAAATGGCAAGTGTAAAGCATGTAAAACATCAAATCAGAGATTAAGAGGCAAGAATGTGATACTGCAAGCAGGCAGATTGGTCAGGATGGTTAATGATTAGAGCATAGCTTTAGATTAGGGTGGTTTTTGTGGTGGTTTTTGTGGGAATACACTACTGGAAACTGTCTAGCACAATACTGTTGTCAGAGATGAAAACTATAAATACTTATTTTATATCCTTTTAGAAGGATTAAGGAGTCTTCTGATTACGTAAGAAAAATAGGGCATCAGAGGTAAGGAAGCTCAAAACCGATTGCAGCTACAAGTGTCTTCACTAGGATTGTAGAAACCTGCAACTCAATTTGACCTGCTAGTCTTAAGGAAGAGGCCAAAGAACTCTGATTTTTAAAGAAATTAGTGACTCTATGAAGAATTTTTAACTTATAACGTTGCAGTTCAATCAAAAATACTTCAAGTAAAAAGCTTTGTAATTTTAAATATTGTGTTTAAAAAACTGAAAGAATACTTCAGTAAAACAGCACCATGGAAGGATCAATTAATTACTACTACGTTCTCAGCCTCTTTTAACATACTACCAGGACCAAATCTCTACAGAGCCTGCAAGTATCCTTAACAGTTCAGTGAAAAAGTTTCTAAAGGCATTTCTCAGTCACAAATCTACCCTTTTTTAGAGCTACAGAAACTCTGCAAGGGTCACAATAAACAATGCAGATACATTAATATGCAAGAAACAAGGCAACTTGAAGAATATAATTAAGTGTATTTACCTGTAACATGTTTTTTGTTAAAAACAAATGAACAAACAAAAAAGCAAAACAAGAAAAACCACCAAAACTGGCTACTGACTAAACCACACACAGCTCCAGAGTTGGATACATTTACTTCCCCATTCCTGCACAGGAATTTCCAAGTCAAAAACTCTTTAAAATTAGGGATACTTAAAATTTAACTTTCAAGTTCAGAAAGTAGTATATGAATCTATTAACACATCTAGCTATTCAGCACTTTGACTGGTCCAATTTAATCAAATGGTGGCACTCAGTTTGGTTGGGGTTTTTTTAGCCCACCTCAACCTCATTTGCACAGCTGGCTTGAAGTCAACATGGGAAGGCTTCAAAAACCTAAATTAGCTTTTCTCCATATCCTTCACCCCAACTTGCTGCTCAATTCACCCTCCCAGAACTACTCCCACACACTGAAAATGATACACAGATAACTTCAATTTTGAGGGTTATAAAATTGCACAGGTAAGGAGTATTTCAGGCAGCTGGAAACAGAATGGAGGAAAGAAGGGAAAGAGACAAGGTTTAATACAAATTATGATTTACTCTAACTGCACCTCCAGGACTCAAAACTGGTAAGTTTACAAGTTTTGTTGTCAGTCCTGATGGGTAGCACATAAAAAAGCACTGATGAACAGCTCCTGAACATAGTTGTTTGTTGAATGTCAATTCCAGAGGGAAGCTCAATTTTATATACAAATTTTCATTAAAGTAACAAAAATCTATCAAATCGTTCAGAATTACAGTTTACCTAAAGTTTATCTATTTCTAAAGCATGAGGTGTTTAAGTCAACATCACATATCAGACAGCTCCTAATGTTCCATTATGCAAGATACATATTTTGCCATGACAAATGCAAACCCCCCCAAACACATTTCTTACCCAGTTTTATTTGTTATCTACTGCAAGACTGGAAATTGCAGTGACTTTAATGCAAATAAAGTAAGTGACTTTATACAGCAAGTGACTTTAATGCATTCCTACTATCTCCAGCAGCCTTTTGCCAAATGTTTCACTGTTCTGTTTAAAACAGTAAGGAGTACCTAAAACATGTTCTAATCACAGGGACACCACAGAATTTTTTCAAGTGTATTTGAAACACTGAACAGTTCAACTGTCTACTTCATATATACTTACAGGATAGCAATAGATGCTTAATCAGTTTGATTTTACTCTCTAATTCTGGACAGAGTAACTTACTTTATAGCTCCAGGCTAACACCACTGGATTACCCAGACATAATAGCTGTCTGGTCCTGAAAGCATCCCTGCAATTTTAATCTGCCATCCAAATACACACACACAACACAAATTACAAACAAGCAAGTAGCAAAATTTTGTCTGAGGTTTTCTATTGGCTAAATTGTGATAAGCTGCAGACACTGGTGCCCAATTTCAGACTCCCTTATAGAGAAAAATGTTAAAAGTTTGTATTATATAATATAGATACTTATTACACTGGTTTTAAAGATAAAGTACAAATATGTTTGAACAAATCTAAGAGAAGCTTGATTACATTAAATACCTGGAAATGCAAAAGCAATCTTAAAATTATGCAGCTGTAGCTCATTTATTTAATATAACAACATCCTCTATATTTCTAAAAAGCAAATCCATTACATTTTCTTTTCTGCATTTAAACCAGATTAAAGCACATGTCAATAAATAAGCTTCTACTAGTCTCTAACTTCTAAAGCATCCAAAAGAAAGTTTAAATGCAAATTAACAGCAATGATTCCAGTACTGCAGAACAATTTCCAGCCTTTAATTGTGACATCTTAAAATCATCAGGGAATATTCCTCAGAGATTCCCTACATATGCGTACTGATAAGTAATATAAAGGGATTAAAACAAGTTATTGCACATGGTCTGTGGATACCATGTTGGAAGAAAAATCCACCAGTCTAAATTTATCTGTAACTTTACATATGTAGTTTCTGAACTGACCGAGCCACATCAGTCAAAGATCTGCTTTCGTCAAATTTTGCAGCTAAAAACAATTTTATTGCTACTTGGTTTTCTATTCAGGGAACTCCTTTGAAAACATCAGTATTAAAAACAGAACTTTTGCACCATGACAAACACTGCCAATATATATATCTACTATTAAAGACAGGTCAGCAACTCCTTCCATGTGAAAACTGAGGTAAAATACTAGCTAGCTGCACAGTATTCATGTTGAGGTAATACAAATGTAATGCTTTCTCCGGCCATCCATCCATCATGCTGAGATTTACATGTAAAATGGTATACACTGGCATTACTGTAACACTCTAAGTATTGTATGACTAGTAAAAGAGTTCATAAAACTCAAACTCTTGCCTTTGGCAAGACTGGCATAATCTCTTTCCCTAGCTTGTTTTTAAAAAAAAAGGAAAACAACAATCCACAGTGCAAAGTAAAACAAACACATTTGAGGGGAAAAACACAGGTAAATTGTTTTACATCTAATTTAAGACTGCTATGAGAAGAAGAATTATGAATATTAAATTAATATTATTTCCAAGGTTTGGGTCAAGGTTACTTGTTATTACTCTTTAGACAAGTTACTACATAGCCTCTGCAACTGAAGGGCAGGTGATACCACCACTATGAGGTCTTAAAAACCTCAGTATAAATCTGGAAGATAAACTTTCAAGAAAAAACTAACGTAAGTTTTGGAAACCACAAATGCCAAATACAGGGATAGCTAGTAATTTGTGTCAGAAGCAATTAAATTGGTCAGGAAGGCTGACACAAATCGTATCTTGAGAGAACAAAGAATCTCAAATCAAGAATCAAGATCAATACAAAATCTTTTGTATTCTTTGGAAATACAAAAAATATGCAACACAGCTGTGAGAATAGAATCTTACACAAAATTATGAAGCAAAACATCTCTGAAGACTTTGCCCTTTAAAGGCAAATAAAAGAAAGCAATGTAATTTTAGACCAAATGATGGGCAAAAAGACACTTGTTTTATGTTAAAACTAAGAATGACCATGTTTCATATGTCACAAAATCCTGAACTTTCAAAAAACCCAATCTGATTAGGCAATAGGGCAGGTAATACTTTCCACAGATAGAAAACTAAGCTTATGCCAGAGCCCTGTGGCTCAATACCTCTGAAATACCTCTACTGTCTCAGGCAGAGACAACAGTCCTCTTATCTGAAGCAGCCTGCAAGCTGATTTTGTAGTTTTCTGAGAAAGTCTGTCATCTATTTTGTGTTTTTAAATTATTAGAGCTGTCCATATGAAAATATTGTTTTACACATATAAAGGAAGAACAACAGCAAGATAATTAACAGATTGAAGCATAACCACCTTTTTTACACTACTTTTAAGGGAAAAAGTGTATTACTAGTATGTTCTTACAAAAACACTCCCTTGCCCCATATCCAAAAAAGATAGAAAAAGCAAGCACAAGAGCATAGGCACCAGCCACTTAAGAAATCCAGTTTCCTGTTAATAGCCTGACTTTCACAGTACTGTATCAGGGATCCCACAGCTGCAAACATTCAGTATTTTGGGTAATCCTTCAGACTTCCACAACTTTACACCTTGTTTATGGACAAAAAAAAAAATATTTCTGCTATTTTAGTAAGTCTGGTTCAGTCTTCTGGGCAATCATTAAAACAATGTTCTTTGACAAAATGCAAGAGCTGCTGTCATTCCCCCCTCATTTCAATTGCATATCACTTTCTCGAAACCCCTGAAAATTAAAGTTGCTTAATGCATATTCACAATATCATAAAGGAAGAGCTAATTAATGTAGGCTCTATATTATACAACATATAACCTATATATCCGATACTGACACTTTCTAAAACAGGCTTAATGTAATTCTTTGAAGAATATTACATGAGAAATATTTTCTAAAATGTCACCTTAGTAAATAGATTTGAATTCTAGGCGAGTCATTGTAAGAGAAAACTGAATACTACAAAATAAAACAGTGTTGTCAAAGCCATGGAAAGGACGGAATGTATTTTATACAAAGCCTTTAAAAACAGAAATATAAATCATTTTATGTTAAAGCTGGTGGGGCCAGAATATAGCATTGCATTATTTTGCCTTGCAATACACCAGGAAGTGAGAGACATCCCCTCAATAGGTGCTGGTAAAACCAAACCCACCTGACTGGAGATGTCCATTGCGGCATGCCAGGTTAGTACTGTCATTATAGACCTCCATTTGCGGCTTGGAAATTTGCAAAACTGCCTGCAGCTTCTCTACATAGTAGAACAGAGGGGGAGGGAGGAAAAAGGACAAAATAAACAAACAAAACCCAAAAATGAACCAAGAAAATTTATGTATGTTGAACACAGAAATGTCAAGTTCGGCTTTGTTATAGCTAAAGATAAAAGGAATATTTCTGTCTATTCTACACATTCAGCAAATGTGTAAGAAAATTCTGTTAGTATGAGCATGACTGAAAACAGCTTTAAAACTCATCCTTTATGGCTGAGTTAATTACAACAATCTTTCCAGTCTAGTGATTGCAGTTAGTTCTCAAAAACAATGTTCAGGATTAACTCAATTTAATAAATATTTATGTTGATAACACGTTTCTGGAAGTCCTTTGCAAAGTGTTACTTTTGACCAGGTGCAAGGAGTCCTCACTTCTCTGCATAATAAATGTTCCACTTAAGTAGTAACAGCCAGTTAACATTTTACAGAAGCCTTCAAACTCCAAGCAGAACACCATAGACAGATTACAACTATGTCTTTTGAGATGTCTATTCAGGTATTGAATTGCCTTGAAATTAAGTCAATAAAATTACCATGCAAATTGTGTTCTTTAGGAAGATTAACTTCAGAAACACCTGAATAGAGTATTTACAAAGCTAAAGATTAAGGAGAAAGAAATTAACTCTGAGAAGTAATGAAAAACAGCCAACCCACAAGTCAAAGAAGTGTAAGGCTGCAAACACAGAAGAAAAGTTAAGGACTACTTTTTCTCTGCAGCTCAGCTATGACTCCTCTTTTCCCATTGCAGTTAAAAACCTCTAGACTCTACTTCTGGGGCCCTTTACTGCCTTTATTTCACACACACCCCTCTTGTTTTAAAAACCAACCACGGTTTGTAAGGATGCAAGGCATACAGTGTCAAGCTCCCTCATTCCCTCTCTTTTTTTCCTTCTGCTCACCCCCGCAAGAGATAACACTACCAAGAAGCTGCAAGAAAAGAGATGCCAAGTAGAAAAGCAATGTCCTCTGGTAATATGAAAGCACATATTGCAAAAGCAGATGAATTCTACTGAAAATGTACACAATTAAGATCATAAATGACTTCCTCCTCCTACCTGGAGCAAGAAGTGTCATTCAGAGCCTGCATATGGTACAACCAACAAGCATGAGCACTTCCTTCCTTAAGCTTCTTTACCTGTTACAGGTCTTTCTCTAATCTTTCTGCTTCATTTCTTTCTTCTTCTTTCTGCTCCTGATCACTCACTACTTAGCTTTCCTGAATAGTACCTTTACACTCATAGTCAAAGTGATGGCTGAATAACATTTAGGTTGAACAAGATGTGGTTTAGAATGAAAACTTGGTAGTCACAGGCAAATATGAAAAGCTGAAGTTCAAAATTAGTATGTGTACACAAGGTTTACTTCATCTTAAATTGAATGCTTTGAAGAGTCAGAGTAAAACAAAAAAAAAGTCAGTCACACAAGAAAAGCCTACAAACAACCACAAGCTCTGCAACTTCTAAGAAATTACCCTCATAAGCTTTCCTCTCCAGAAGGGTAAGGAAAGTCCTTTTAGTACGACTGACTGCAGAGTGTACTACTTCAGTGGACACAGCACTACCAAAAGAGGCAGCAGAATAGTCTACTCCCTGACCAGTGCATGCAACCCAAATGGAAAGAACATACAGGAAGCCTAGGAAACAAAATTAGTATTAATAGACTTTTAAGGTATTAGGTAATCAGCTGAGTTTCAGAGAAAATCTCTGAGCTTAACAATTAAGACTTTCTAGTGAACATCACATAATAACATCAATTGGCTTGTGTAGGAATTCAGGAAATGCTATTTGCTTCAATGCTACAGTTTGACACTGGGTACTACAATTATCAATGCTTAGGTAGTTCCACACATTCAGGAACTCCAGAACTCCAACCAAAGAAAAAAGAAAAAACATAATCCAACCATTGTCCAGTTTCAATTCAGGGTCCTGTCATCACATTACCTATTAACCTGCCATTTTAGTATTGCACATAAATTTCAAAAAGCAAATATATCACCTTTCTTTAAAGACAGTATAACTGTAGGATCCTCTGGAATATCAAAAATAAATTGAGCTTTTAAATATTATTCCAGGGAATTACAGGATATCATCATCTTCCATTTAAATGCTTTCTTCCTATTTTTCCAGACACTGACAGAAAGTTTACAGATTCTCATTCATTATTTCACCTTGATGATACAACGCTGACATAAAAAAACCTACCAAAAAAAAAAGCACTGCAGCCACTGTCTTATTTAGGCAACACCAGAGCTTGACTTCAAGGAAACTAATCGCTACTAAAAAGTGCTACCCTGTAACATAAGCCTGAAGCAAAAAGCACCATCTCCTCCAAGAAAGTGAAATATTCCAAAATGTGTCCATTGAAGACTGTATCTATACAGGCAGAATATAAGAATATTAATACCCTCCAAAGAGGATACTGATGACAGATATTTCAATCATGTATCACATACATCCTTCAACCAAAATACTGAAGCTACACTAAATACACAGGAAGGCAGGTGTCGTGACAAATCTGTGCCCCTACAAAAAGTCTCTCTGAAATGAGAGAACACAGATAGGTAAAACACATCAGTAGCATTAGAACTGAATAGTGTTGCACTGGCCATTACAGCCATCTATCTTTAGGAACAATAAGCTGCCAAGTTCTGTGTATCAACCACAGAAAACAAATACCCTCCTGTCATTCTAAATACATCAAATTTAATGATTCTACCATGGGTGATCAGTCATCCAGGAGAGACCAGGTGTGTGAAGACCATCAAAGCAAGGTTTAACCACACAACAAACACACCCTAAACCATGTCAAAAATGGGGGGCCACCACCAAATCAAATGGAAGAACTTTCAAGTCTCCTGACAGCCAGCACAACCCAATATTGTCAAAGGAATGTCAAAATGATCAAGTCCCCTTGAGGTGACCTGAAACACACCAGCAGCTTTTAGACTGTGTCACAGTACAGCTTTAAACAGAGTAAGAAAAATAATTTAGACTCAGGATGAAAACAGGGCAGAAAGTAGAAAACCCATCATCAATGGTGGGCAGCTCCATCCTCTTCCAACATTACAAGGCATCAGTGGTGTGATGACACAGTGGTGACACATTGGTGTGATCAGACATCAACACTCACCAGTGGCATCAAACACTCCCATCAGTGGGGTCAAGCAACTTAAATTTACACTGAAGTATCAACATTAAAAAAAAAAACCAAAAACCAACAACAACAATACTGAGCACTTTCAAGGGGCAGTTGTAATCAGCATGATTTAATTTTCACTTTCTGTGTAGTACCAATGTAACCTGCCTGACTGGATGGCATTTGAGTTAGGCAGTCTGCAATCACATCTCCATCTAGCAAGCAGGATGAAATAGTTAGCCTTATTGTCTGGTTTGTTTTATCCTTTCAGCTAAGAAAGGATTTGCCTTTTCTGACTTAAGAAAGGGAGAAATTCCACAAAGCTAGGAGACACCATTCTCATGAGTACAACTCATAGGAAAAATCACTTCATTAAACTGTAATAGCTTCAAGAGCCTCATGCTTAATTCAACTACAAAAGGATCTTTACACCACAAAAACTGCCAAATATCTGTTACTATAAGTAACAGGCCAAAAGTGTGTTTAGAATGGCACATGGAATTCATCTGTAAATTACCTTAAATTTCTACAAAACCCATGTAAAATGCCAGCAAAAATAATAAAAAAGATGCTGTCAATACCTCAAAGTTGGTTAGATGGCATAAAAATATTGCTCAAATAGAACCCTAATGATCAAATTTGTAGAGATTTCAAGCCATTGAAATATCTCTCGAAACCACATCTTTTGTCTTCAGCCTAAAGGGCACACGACTTCACTTGCTCCTTTTTACCCCAAATTTGCTTTTAGGTACATTGTATGAAGCACGTCTTTAGCAAAAATTAACAAGAACCTAGGCAGAACAAAGTACTAAACTGAGAATTTAAAAATAAAAGAAAACATTATTTTACACTGACTAACACAATAAACACTATTCTATCTGTTTACCTTCCAATCTGCACTCTGAATGAAGCAAACAGCATGTGATCACACTATCTGGTAGTAGAGATGAATATACTTCAACTTTAGGGGGTTTTGTGAATTTTACCCTTTGTTTCTTTTCAATCATATCACAGCAAATTAGCAACTTATCAACATTGCATGCACTATTAAAGTAATACAAGCAAGGACAAAGCACTACCCACAAAATACAAACACTGTTTCTTCAAGCTTTGAAGAACAGCAAATCTTTTTCTAGAAGAAATTCTAGTTACTTGCCATTAGGATGTGTGCAAGAAGCCACACCCTATGAAAGACTGTTAGTATGTAATCACTTTCACTCTATTGTTCCCTAGCTCATATCACATCTAGAAGCCAGCCTTGAACCCTAGTAAGTAGAAAATCTCTTTCCTCTATATACTAAAACTGTACCAAGAAACAACCATATCAAAGTATAGAAGACAGATGCCTCTTTCACTTCCTGTCTCCTTGAAATTTTTTTCAAAAAATACTAAAGACATTTGGAACTCAGGGGAAACAAAAGAGGCTCACTTCCTTGGGATTGTCCCAACTTCCCTGTCAATGACCGGTTAGGACCACAGAACCAGGAAATGTAAGAGGAGAAAAGCACCCAAGTTTTCCCATCTGCTCTATATGCTCCTAGAAGAATGGGCCAGCAGAACTCCACATAAGAGAGGGTAAGATTAAAGCTGAGATATGCAAGTGGAAATCAAGTACATTTGTTAGTGTACGCTTAAAGAGTAATTAAAAAAATAATTCTTCTTTTAATTTTACTGACTGAACTGAAAGCATTCTCAAAGTTTTAAATTGAAAGGATGCACTACACAGAGCCATAGGTCTGTTGTTTGATGGGAGGATCTTCACTCTATTAAGAGTTTATATGCAACACTTAATTTTAATAAAGCTAAGCTATACATCACTATGCTTCTGAAAAATGACCTTACCTTCTAATTTTAAAAGGGAACACTACTAGAAAATAATCAAGAAAATTAGAATTTCATAACCTTATGGTCAACATGATAAAGAATTATTATTATCATTATTATTATTTACCAATAATAAGGAAAATTCTTAATATAAATAACAGCAAAGTCAACATAATATGAAGTAGTTACACTTAGAGGAAGCACACTTGGCACTCATGATCAGCAATATATTAAATTTCACTACAGTACTAACAAAAATCCTGAACAAACTCCATCAGGAGTTAATCAAGAATTCCTCAGTTTATGAGTCAAGTGTACTATGATATAAAGATTTCTCAAGTTACTTTTATACCTGAAAGTAGGTCATGAAATTCCTTTTTCAAAATCTGTCAACAGCACTTACTCTCAACTAAAAATTAAACTAAAGAGACCCTACAAGATAATGATTCCTTCACTTTAAAAATCAAAGTAATATTTTAGAAGAATACATTAAATGAAGTTGTGCAAATTACTACAAACTTTCCAAAGTCATGAATTGTAACTGGTACCTAAAAGCTGCAACCGATCCTTGGCCATTGCCAAATTTGTCATCATTTTAGATTGGAGACGTCGAGCTCGTTCACATTGATCACCTTACAAAGAAAAATCCAAGTTAAAACACAAATTAGTAAATTAACTTTAAGTGCTAAAATACTGATACCCAGCCTTCCCTTCTCCTCCTCCTCCCACCTCTTATCTATCCCCTCCACTACAGAACTTCATTACAAAACTACTGAAAAAAATTCTAAAGCTTCCTAAATCAAGAATTTAAAGTTAGTTGACACTATCTGCTTTACAATAGTGCTTACAGAGTGATGGGAATCCAAATACTGCTTTGCATATTGTCTAACATTTCATGCTGATCTAATATGTCCCTTGTTTCTCCATTTCTCAGAACAGAAATCAAATTAAAAAAAGGTTTTTTAAAAGCTTGAAAAGTGACTGAGAGGCAAGTACAATTTGAAAGAATTCATTTTGACAAAATTAACAGATTTAAATTCAGTTGACTGTGTCCCTTTACATTTCACAACACACAGAATTAGACATTAACACTACCACTTCCTAAGAAATATTGTCTGTTTAAGTCAAGCTTTTTTAAAACTGTGCAACTTACACAGGTTCTATCAAACGTCACTGGTATTGCCCCCTAAGTACCATCACCATATATTTTAAACACAGCCAAGGAACAAAATCTAAGTCTGCAAAAGCACTTACAGGTTTAGGTTTGGGGCAGAGGTGATTTGGGTTGTTGTTATTGTAATTGTATTATTATTTTGAAGACAGAAATTCTCAGCAAGTCCTTCAGCTACACCTGTATTTCTATGGTACATATCTGTTTCTACACTAAAAGTTAAAATATTTCCACACAGAGAGATGCCTTTCTTCCTTTGCTAGAAATGTTAGTTACTTTGGCCTAAGTTATTCAGAAACACAACGTCAAGCCATTCCAAACCGGGAAGTTTCTTTTTAGATTATACTGAAGGGAATATAAAATTCTGCATAAGTGAGAACATGAACTGTCAACTTCAGCAAAAATCAAATCAAAATTCAGTATTTTGGCACTTCCATTATATAAGAAATCATGTGTTTTACTTAACAGTGTTCATGAACTCCTCTATGATTTTGCAGAGTCTGAAAATATTTGGAGCAAAAATTGCATGTGATATAGACCAGAATATTAAGGTGGAACAGAGAAATGGACTAGAGTTCACCTACAGCTAAAATGGGAATAAGAAAGATCCTTATGAAATAATTCATACAGCAGACTGCTCCTAGCCCCTACCATATTTAGCAATATTGATTTCTCACTTCAAAGAAGCCATAACCCAAAATCAGTTCCACAAAACTCAAAACTGGCTTACCTTGACCAATTACTAAGACAGCTATTCCTTTTTCCAGTTCTTCAATTCCTTTCTTATACCATTCAACAGCTTGTTCCTTTTGTCCTGCTTAAAAAGGAAGTGAGCCCATTATTTTCTTGAATGAATTAAAGCTTAGGAATCATTCTATATAATGCTAGATAAAACAAGTAAGAGAGAGGAAGAGATATTTGAACAAAATCTTGTGACTTAAAGAAAGTCTTAAAGGGACACTGTCAACTTAAGCATCAAATAAGGTTTTCTATTAAAAACAGGTACTACACCAGCCTCAAATCACTTTTGCCTGTTTTAAGAATAATTCTCCATCTGCCTTAAAAAAACAAATCTCCCCCCGCCCCCCCAAAAAGGTCAAAAAGCTCACCTACACATATTCATTCCCAATAGAAATAGTGAAATTAACAGGTTTTACTCCTGGAACATCAACTAGAGATGTGCCTCTTAATGTTCCAGTGATAGCAAATAATAATATTAATAATAGCCAAAATAACACTAGAAGCGCAGAAACTCAAGAAGAAAAGCAACAAGTTTAAGACACTACACAAGAGAGATGAGAGACACTTCTCTGATTAACTTTTGTACAGTGCAGCTCATTTGTCATGAGGGTATTTCTTTGTTTATGCTGTTGTGAAACTGCTGTTATTACAGGTGAGTGTCAACTTTCATGTGAAGCAAAAGTCAGAGCACACCTCTGTACCAACCAGGCCCATGAAAACACAACTGTGAACATGCCTATGCCTGACCTAGGCTAAGTGACACCAGGACTGCAAGTCAATCACCAAAGATCTATTAATATCTACTTCATATTGCTCCCTCTCTATAAATACCCTGCATTAAAAACATAAGTGCCTGCATATGGAAAAATACTTTTGCAACATAATTGTATCATCCTAAGCATGCATTTCCACAGAGGAACGTAACAGATTAGGTATTAGAACCTAACACCTGATCAGCATTAACAAGCTACTAAAGGTAGAAAAAACTAAAAATGCCTACAGTGAAACTTCAGAGATCATTACCCTAGTTTCAGATGACAATATTTCACAAAACTATTCCTAAGTGCCAGTTACCAGTGGTTGTGTGCTTTTACACTCAAATCTTTTGATAATTTCAGTCCCAAACCTATTTTCTACCAAATTTCAGTGTCAGTAAAAATATTTCAATACATTTCTAGAATCCTCTTCAGGGTTTTCTCTTGTTCCTCTTCAGATTTAAAAAAAAATCTTTAATAATAACATTTGGCAAGTTCCTCTGTGCAGGTAATTTCATGTTTCATGCTTTGCTCTTCTTACCACCACAAACCACAGAGCACTTGCCTGTAGCCATGAACAGCACACACCTTGAAGTCATTCCATTACTGCCCTTTCTTCACCAGCCTCATATATCCTGACTGCTAAAGGCAAAGCTAGGTAACTTAAATCAGCCAAGGTGAGTGACTTCAATCCTCTTTTTAGACTTTTTCTTTAAGCTTCTTCTCCCTACCACCCACACAAACACTTTCACCTGCAGTGTAAACCATAAATCTAATACTGATTATAGCTAAATAAAAATCTGGTTTGAGATTATTCCAGCTGCCTCTGCTAACAAAGCCTGAATTGCTTTGTTATTCTTCGGGGCAGCTGCAAACATGCCAAGGTCATCATTAAAATTTCACTTCCAGCTTTTAACTGGAGGAAGTTTTAAAAGCACAATACCACACCAAGCTGTTTGCAAAGGTTGTGCTCCAACTCCATACAGAACGGTTGACTAGTTCTCAGTGATTATTGCATTAAAAATTCAATAAATGTCACATTTCTTGGAAGTTGCTGGTTTGCTGTATTGGCTCTGGCAGAATGGAACTAATTTTCCTCAAACAGCTCAACAGCACCGTGTTTTGGATTTGTAATTAAAATAGTTGATAACACAGAAATGCTTTGGGTATTGCTGAACAGCACAACCTCAAGGTTTTCTTTTTCCCATCTAGATACCCAATGAGCAGGCTGAGGGTGCACAAGAAGTTGAGATAGGACACTAGTAGAATGACTGACCCAAACTGGCCAACAGAATATTCTGCATCATGCAACATAATGCTCATCAATAAAAACCTGGGCCGATGAATAACTGGATGGGGGCTGTCTTCCAAGACAATCATTGCTTGGAAAGATTTCTCACCTTTTTTTTTTCCCCCACCCCTGACTTTTGCTCCTCCTATGCTCTCCCCTGTCCCACTGAGAAGAGTAAACAAGCAGTTGTGTGGATGCTTAACTGCTTGCAGGGGTCAACACACCACATGTGCCTTCTTAAGAAAAGATATTAGGCTTAATTGTGAAAATATCAAACAAAAATAATTGCCCCACTAATTCAGAAGCATAAAAAATTACCAGAAGTGCTATCAAAATTACTAAAGTATGTACAGCTCCCACAACAGCAAAAATGCCAAATAACTAACAGGCTATTAAACAATTAAGAAATTCCAACCATTTCACACACTATGTCTAACATAGGGTTTTCTCTTTGAAGCTATAAAAACCTTGTTTACAGATCAAAAAAAAATCAAAGATAGACAGGTATTCTGGTAAAATCAGATAAGCAAATAACAAATCTATATATTAAAGGAAGTTCTTTCTCAGTGGAATGTGCATTGCAATTGCAGAGCTGTAACAGTTGTGCTCATATTAGCAGCAAAGACCATCTTACTAAATGTATGGCCTGTGCACCTAATTCATGTATGATCACCCTAAAGATATCTACAGAGCAAGCTCATGATTAAAACTGCTTAAGGGCTTATCCTCCAAACTACCAACAGTTAAAGGTCCCAACAGTGGAACAGGTGCCTGATAAGGTAAGGCTTTGCTACTCCTCACAGAACAATCATCGACAACATCAAAGCTTTCAGCTACCTCACCTTCTTTCATGCTTTGTTCCTATGACCCTCAGTGCTCTCTCGCTGCACATCTGTGCTGAACTAACCTTGCCGAACATGATGCAGGTTTTTCTTCTCTCCCAGAGCATACCACTGCCACTCCCAAATTGTCAACGCAAAGGAGGACACATCCCACGCTTTTATGGTGCTCTCAGCGTGCAGCTTCTATTGAAGGCCTACTCTTATTATTTTTAATCTCCTCCTCTAGGACAGCAGTTTCATTAAAGCTCAATGGGAAGTTTAGAGTAAAGCATTCTGACTTTTGCAGAGAATTTTAAAAACCAACACAGCATGCTCCCAAGGCCTACCTTTTGCATGCTGACAGAATCATGCTGCTGCATTTAGAATAAATGATGAAATTAAAATCGTTATCAAGTGTTTTGTTTGGTTGGATTTTTTTAACGCTCTACAAAAAATAATAATTAAAAAATCCTCACTCCTCTGTTTTATTTTATTGAACCCTAAATGCCCTCCTTAAGGTCTTCTCATCACACAGTGGTAGGTTTTTAGGGTTTTTAAGAGTATGCATGTCAAACAATTTAAGCAAAACATTTCCTAAGAAACTGCCAAACTACAAGTAAGTATTTATTTCCTTAAAAGTCACATCACTCCAAATGGGCATTTTGAGGGCCAAGTAACCTGAAGCCTCGCTTCAGCACTCATTTGTCAGGCAGTGCATTATAGGATGCACCCTTATTATTGTCCTTGGTGCTTTTGTTGTCCGGCTGGCTTGGTGAAGGCTAGTTAGTCACATACCCGCCTGCAATTTTTAATCGCCTCACCCAGACCTCCGCAGCGAAAACTCTGAAGTTTTTGGGGAGAAATACAAGCACTTGTATTGCAAGGGGAACGAGCCCAAGCAGCAGCTTTGTGATCCGACTCGCACCTGCGGACTGCGGCGGGGACGGACCC
This sequence comes from Brachypodius melanocephalos, assembly GCA_013398615.1. Classification (NCBI taxonomy): domain Eukaryota; kingdom Metazoa; phylum Chordata; class Aves; order Passeriformes; family Pycnonotidae; genus Brachypodius; species Brachypodius melanocephalos. The sequence goes on along the minus strand of VZSR01001479.1, from coordinate 20,860,300 downwards.
GGTCGGGGACCAAGGCACCGCCACCGCATGCAGTCACAGCACGGCTCAAGCCTCGCACACACTGTCCGCAGCCCGCGTTTCTCTCAGGAGCGGGTTTTGTTTGCTCTTAGCTGAAAGCGGTTCCGCGGCATAGGGCCTTCCCGCCCTCCCCCCGCACCCCGAGGCGGCCGCGGGCGCTCCCTCCCTACCTGTCTCGTCCTCGTCGATGCGCAGAGCCATGGAGATGCACTCGAAGGCCCGCTTGTGGCACGCCCGCACCGTCTCGGGCGCCCCGCCGGGCTCGGGCGCGTCGCCGGCCCCGGCCCTGCTGCCCTTGGCGGCCATGAGGGCGCCGCGGGAGAGGCGCTCGCAGAGCCAGGCGAAGAGCAGCCCGAGCTGGAAGGCGACGAAGCGAAGCAGGGCGAAGGCGGCGAAGAGCGGGTACGAGAAATAGTACAGGTTCCGCTTGTGCGGGGACGCCGCCGCCGCGGCCCCCGCCGGCGGCACGGGGGGCGCCGGCCCGGGCGGCGAGGAAGGAGAGGCGCCGGCGGTCGGAGGCGCGGAACTGGAGCCGGCTGAGCCTTTCTTCTTCCCTCGGCCGCCCGGAGAATTCATTCACCGCCGTCGCCATAACCCGCTGCCAGCGACTGACAACAACCGGCCATGGCGATGGCGGCGGCGGCGACGCCCCTTTCGGCCGGCCCAGGGGGAGGGACGGAGGGCGGGACGCGGGTGGGCCCGGCCGGAGGCGGGGAGAGGTGGCACCGCCCCTGCCACCATGGGAACCGACGGCATGGCGCCTGCAGCGCCCGGCCTGCCCCGCTCCCACGGCCCGGGGCCGGGCTCTCGGAGGCGCTCAGCGCTGGGCCCGGAAAGCACAGAATCACAGAATCAATGTGGTTGGAAAAGTCCTCTGAGATCATCGAGTCTAGCCTTTGACCGATGTAAAACTGGACCATAGCACTAAGAATCACGTCCGGACGGTTCTTGGACAGGGTCAGGGGCGGTGCTTGTACCACCTCCTCGGGCAGCCCATTCCAGTGTTAAACAGCCCTTTCTGTGAAGAAATTCCTCCTAGCATCCAACCTGGACCACCGCTGGCACAGCCTGAGGCAATGTTCCCTTGTCGTTTCGCTGGTTGTCCGGGAGAAGAGGCCGCCATCTGGCTCCAGCCTCCTTTCGGGGAGCTGCAGAGAGCAACCCGACAGTGAAAGCCCCAGCCCGCTCCAGCCCTGGCCGAGGCCGTTCAGTGTCGGTCCATGGAACGCACCGAGTGGACGGGCGATGAATAATTTAACAGGATTAGTTATTCTGACTGGGGTTGTGAGCCGCCCCGCAGGCACAATGAGTGCAGGCTCCTGGCGCCGCTCCCGCCTGGAGTCATTGCTAGTGGCACCCAGGCAGAGCCCGGGGAATTCTCTGGCACAGAGAGGCGTGGAGCAGCCAGTCATCCACGGTGTCCCTGCTCCCGCCGCCGTGGAGCTGCCCCGGGAGCGTGCTCCGGTGCTTTGCCTGCTCCACAGCTCTGTAATGGGAATGACAGGCTGTCTCCTCACATGCAGGGAGCTAATGGAATTCACTATACATTATAGATACATCGCTCTGGAAAAAAAAAAAAAAAAAAAAGGAAAAAAAAAAAAGTCTTCACTCTCTCTACCAAAAGTGAACACGCAGTTGTCCAAGCCCTTGTCAATTACTTGCCCAGCCATAATATTTATTTATTTGTGTCTCTACCAGAGATAGATCCTCCAGCTCCCTAGTCCTTCGATTATTTCAAACCTTAAAATGCTTTGGTACCTTTCGTCTAGCAACTTCGTGTGGGGGGGCATCCATACAGCAGCAGTTCTGTGCTATATTCACCACTTTAGCAAACATCTCCCTCTCTGCTTCAGTCTTCCCACCCTCATGGATGCCTTGTCTGTTGGCTGATCTTTTTCGCCGTTGTTTTGCTTTGTCACATACCCTCTGTTCTACAAATAAAATACTGAGTGATATTAGATTACGACAGATCATCTCTCTGCTGCACCCCTGAACTGCTCACAGGAACTGAGACTCTACCAAAACTATAGACAGACAATTCAGTGCACAAGCAGGTTTCCCCCAGCTGATAGCAAGAAATGGTGGTTGGATAAATTAAAAGGATATGCCCAACTAAAATCACTACTGTCTGCAATATTTTATTCATTCTTCCAAAATTACTATAAAACTACAGGTTTTTTTTTCTTGTTTATGCCTCATAAAGTTACTTCCAGTTGCCCCTGGTAATGTTTATTTTCTTAAATGACAGAGTGGAGTAGTTTAATGACAAAACAGTACACAGTATACAGTTTTCTTACTGTATAAAACACAGAATGTTATCACATATAAAATAACATACAAGCATTTAACAACTATTCATGACCCAGACCATTATTAGACAGACAGTGAACGAGTGCTGAAAAAAATGCAGCAATTTACATCAAGTATCTTTCTTCTGTATTTTGTAAGGAGGATTATGTACTTCTATTATGAAAATATTATCAAGTACGTTCCAGCCCACTCCGGAGAATTTTTTTTAGTATATGTAATTGTCCTTTAAAAAAATCTCATTTGCTGATATAAAGGTTTAACAGATTTTGTAATACCAAAGAAATTCCAAAAGCTTCAAGCAGTGTTAACACTATGTAGCATTCAAAAATGTGAAATAAACCCATAACAACAGATTATTAATCTATTGGTTTTATTATTCCACTACTATCTAAAGTATCATTCCATTCCTGACCAAAATAGAAAAGCCAGCGAAGGAATAAGTTTATTACCAAGGACAGATTGAATGACAATAGAAGACAACGTATCTCAATCAATCCTGACTAGTGAATTTATTCAGTTATTTTTACTTTAAAAAAAATTTAGAATTACACCTTTGTGAATCATGTGACTGTATCATGACAATAAAAGAGTGCACTTTTTAGGGCTGTAACAACATGTTAAGCCAAAATACAGCTTCAAAAGCAGAAATCGGTGAGAAATGGTGAGAAACTGTGAGAAAGTCTTAATGCTTTTAGTGAAAACCTACAGAACCTGTTCACTATTGTGGCTATTAAATATTTTAGTGCTCGGCAAGCTGAATTTTCCTACCCTCCTGTATTAAGATCAAAGTAGCAGTCATTGGACTTGTCCAATGAATTCCAGTGAACTGTTGTAATTAATAATTTGGTAAAGATTAAAGCTAGTTTGAAAAAAAAAAAAAAAAGCATAAATCCTTAAACCAAATCAGAGCAGTTTATGGCTTTCTGCTGGTTAGTGAGATATCCTGGCTCAGCAAGGGTTCTAATGAACACCAGCAAGGGGTGAAAGAAGTGAAGCCTCCTTCTCTGGAGTGGGCAACTATTGACTCTGCTCTGAAGACTGAAGACTTGTGAAATACAGGAGATACAATCCGGTGTCTCAGCAAAAATTTGGTAATCTGAGCAGACCAGCATTACAGTCAAAGGAACTAGAAAGGTGCAACTATCCTGATACCATGACTTACCATAGCACGGAAAGGTAAGTTGGAAAACCTTTTCTCTTTCCCAACATGACTTCTAAATGCAATTCTCTAAAATGTCATTACTAGAATTCAATGAAAAATTCAGAGAGAAGCTCAAAACTGACTGAAAAGCTTATAGCTCTTCACATTAAGAATTTGTTTGCATTCCTGTTCTAAGTTTTAATACAGAAATCTCTGTTTTCAACTTATCTCTTCAGCATCAGGTAAGTTTGCCAGCACTAGGTACTAAAATAGACACAAAGACAGGACACAGTTCTGCTCTAATTCCACGTTCTTCAGTTAAGTATCAAATCTGTGACTGACTGCACTTGTTTTTGAGTTTGCTTATCACATTGGTAACACTGCCGGTTCTGCAAACCAAATTCATTTATGTACACACACTTCATTATTACCACTGCTAGATGATTACATCAGAGAAGAATCTATTGAAAACGTGGCATTTTCTGTTATTTCTCCATCTCACTGATCTTTTAGGAGCATCAACTAGATCATGCATATGCATCGTCATCACTGTAGCAAGAAGACAGAAAAAGAAGTACACCTATTTTTGTAAAACAACAAAAGAAAGTTTATTTTCTGAAAAACTCCAAACAAAACAAAAAATCTCCAATCAAACCAAAACACCCCAAACTCCTCCCAAAACCCACACCAACAGAAATTAAACTACTTTGTCAATTTGAACCCAAATTGAGGCGTTTTAATTCACTAGCACAAACCACATTACCGGACAAAGAATTCACAGAATCATTAGAGCTGGAAGGAGTCTCTGGAGATCATCTAGTCCAGGTTCCTGTCCAAGGCAGGGTTATCACAAGCAGGTGACACAGGAATACACTCTGGCAGGTTTTGAAGCAGGCAGTCTTCTCTAGAGAAGGAGCCTTCACGACCTCCCTGGGCAGCCTGTCCTCCAGTGCTCTGCCACCTTCAGCGTCAAGAAGTTCTTCCTCAAATTTAACGCCTAATGAAAGGAAAACCAAGCAATCAGGCACAGATGTCCAAACACTGGTACAGCAGCAGAAAAAAAAAATCTTCCATTTCCTTACAGCTTCAAGTCAGGAAAGGATGACTGAAGCTGATCCTTGGTGAAAGCTGAGCAGTTGCGATTTTGTTAACAGAGAGAAAATTAACGTCCAACATTCACCTTTGTACAAACCACACTCTACGCAGCTCTGGAAGGTTATTTCACTAACAAAACCCCACTTTCAGATCCAAAATAAAGTCAGCAATGTGGTTTTTCGTGAACATCACAGTGACCTCCTCAGACACCAAGCCGCATTGATTCTGAGCATACTTCTGTACCCCAAACCCCGCGCTGATGTGGAAGCGATCACATCCCACCAGCGTCATTCCCCACAACACGCCTGGACACGCGACCCGCCCCCTCCTCGCGCTCCGCCCCGCCCGAGCCGGGGCTGGGCGGGGCCCGCCCAAGCCGCGCAGGCGCAGTGCGCCGGGGGCCGGCTGCGCGACCGGTTCATGACGTCAAAACAATTCGCGACAGCGGCCGTGGTTGCTGCGGAGCGGCTCCTGGTGTCCCGCCGATCCCGGTGTCTCGCTTAGCCCGGACCGACCGGCGGTGAGAGCCCTGCGGTGGGGCCGCCTCTTTCCCGCGGGGCTCCTGGGGCACGGCCGGGGCCGCGCCCGCACATGGCCCGGGGTTGCAGCGCGGCCCCAGCCCGGCCCTGCCCACGGGGGCTGTCGGGGCGCTGTGGGGTAGGGTGGCGGGCACGGGAGGGACGGACGGACGAATTTACGGACGGGAGGAGGGGGAAAGGGATGTCTCCGGCTTCCCGGGGGCATGAGTGCTGTATTTTGTAATCCCGCTACGGCTCTATTCAGCGGACGTAACACGAAACTTGAAGGCACTGCTCGGTTCTGCGTGCGGGAGAAACCAGTTCAAGTTTGGCGCGGGGGGAGCACGGAGCAACTCCCTCTGCTTTTTAGTAATTGTGCCTTGGTAACCATTAGTAACAAAGTGATGCAATATCACTTAATTCGCATGGGCTTCATCTCAGCCTGCTGACCAGTTTTTTTATTGCTTTCCAAGATCTTCCTGTACATCGATCAAAATTCACTTTCCGAATCATGGAGGGAGAACAGATTATGGAGGGGCAGCCACAGGTATTACAAGAAATGTTTTATGTGCGTTATGGTATATGAGTGAAAAGAGCATTTTAGCTTTGTTAACTATGTGTTATTTTACAGGTTCCGGAAAATCCTCATTCCGAATACGGCCTCACTGAAAATGTAGAGGTAACAAAGATTTTGTTGCCATGGAAGTCACATTTGTAATTGGGGAGAAAAGTTGAATCCTGAGTCTAACTTCAGAAAGTGTAGTATTCTCAGTGGAGCTAAGCAATACCTGTCCCTTGCAGAAATGGCTGTACATATATTTTCTGTTGTACTACTTCCATTGTACTAAATGAAACTGAAGTAAATAATGAGCCTTTTAATGAGTTGGGGTTTTTTTGAAGTTTCTTATGATTATTATCTGTTCTGTTGCTATCTGTGAGAGATACAGATATATATTATGGCACAAAAAAAGCTATCCACACTAGGCTCAACCTGTGCTGAGCAGACTGGGACAATCATTTCTTAACTCTATGGCATTTATTTACTCTTCATATTAAAGAAACTCCTTAAGTCTCCCTTTATTATACCTTCGTACTCTGTGCTAAGCTTTTGCAGAAACTATTCTTAAACATCTTCTGAGACTCATCTCTCTGATAACTACTCATCTCTATGCCTCACCTTCCAGGGTTCCTACAGACCCATAACACACTGGTCCCACATCAGTAGATTCATGTACATTGCATTGAATGCATTTGGTTTACTGGCAGTGGGAGGGTATCACTTTTCAACTACAGTTAATGGTGTAAGATGCTTCAGCACTTTTTGATCCGAAAGTACCTGGAAGCATTTTGCATATGCTTTCTTTGAAGTGTCCATCTCTACTTGAGGAGAGCACAGTGACAAAGTACTTGACTTTAGCAGAGTCCCCTTTGTCAGGCTTCTCCTGAATTCCTTGTTCCTTTAGCATTTTGTGTTAAAAGCATATGTGTACAGGAACCATTAACTGAGACTCTCATTAGCAGTTATTCCTGTCTTAGTGGTGTAGTGTTCAAATTGCAAAAGCAGAAGTAACAATTACTGGGATTGGATGTCTTCTCTTATAGAAAACATACAACTTCTAGACATTGTTTCCCCAAAACACAGGAATTTAACAGAAGGTTCCTCTGAATTAGGTTTTTGTGCAAGGATAAATATTCTCAAAAGAAATTATTGCCATCGAATTGCAGAGATGGGTACTTTGTACACTAAAAAGTCAGTGTGGCTGCTATTATCAATGTTCATGCACCTTTTTTTTTTCAGAGGATAGTAGAAAATGAGAAACTAAATGCTGAGAAAACATCAAAGCAGAAGGTGGATCTTCAGTCGTTACCCACACGTGCCTACTTGGATCAGACAGTTGTACCTATCTTGCTACAGGGACTTGCTGTTCTTGCAAAAGAGAGGTAAGATGCTTCCATGTTCCTTGTATTCCTAGGAAAATGTAGGGCTCAAACTTGGGCAGTGCAGCACCTCTCAGGCCTCACACACCAAATATAGTTTTGCTCTTTGTAAGATCATCATTACAACAGGTTTATAAACCTATGAATTACTGTGATTGATTATGCAGGATGGGTTCCTGACTTAGGCACTCATGGCATGGTAGGAGTTACTGATTGAATTCATGATCTCCCAATGAGGTATGCTACTGCAGAAGTTCTATAGGGAAAAATGGGAAGGATTTTGTTACTGATTTTATCACATAATTCACCTTAGAGAAGCAAGGCAGGAGGATGTTCTAGTTCTGAAGATTTTTGTAATGTGGAATTATAAAGAGTTCTGCTTGAACTTAAGAGAAGGAAAGACAAGTCAGACATGACGTGCATCTTTGTCAGAGATTAAAATACTTTCTTAAAGGGTGAGGCTGAGCCTGCACTGTCAACACAGTAAGAAGCAGACGGATGGTTTATCCTCTGAGTAAATATTATGCTGTTGAGGTGCCCCAGCTCTCTTTACCAGTCAGTGTAGAAAGGTATCCTTCAATAACAGCAAACAGGTGTTTATCTTAACAAAAGACAAAAAAGTTTGCCTTTTGGTCTATCCTCACTAGTGGCAAGTCGTACTGCATGTAACCATCTCTCAAACTGAAATAATACAATCAAAAGCTGGTATAGATGACCATAATTGCATCATGCACCTACAGTCAGGAAAACCATCAACAGTGCATGAACTTAAAAAGGAGTTGGGAATTTAAACCGTAGTGTACAGATAGCTAATTAAGCAAAATTAGGCACCTAGGAAGGTCTGTCCCATGTGCACACCTGAGGGATGTGCAGATCTTCAGCTGATGTGTGTGGGAGTTCTGCTGCAGACTCAATGTAAAACAGCCCAAGGTTAATACCCCAGCCTTATACTCTGGATACTTGTGTGATAGGCAAACTTTTTCCTTCCCTTTCCCTTTATCTTTCCCTTGTCTTGCCTTTTTTCCATCTTCTTTACGGGGGCTCATCACAGGAGTGAAATTGGATCAGTGATAGGAGGGGTTGGGGAACATACAGGTAAAAATCTGAATAGTATGAACCTGCCAGGTGAAACTGGCTGTTCAGCTGAGCATAAGAAACCCTCAGAAGTGAGAAAGCTGAACTGTCAGCTCTGCTGTAAAATCTACTGCTTAAAATTGAACGGGAAAGTAACTAGTGGATGCTAAGTCTTTGAAAAAGAAAAGGAATATAGAATTGTCCAGGGAACAGCCCAGTACATCTGATGATCCTGCCAGGGATTCAGTAGAAATTACCATCCAGGATGGTGAGCATATGGATAAATGACCTACTTGGGAGGATATCAACACAATTTTTGTTAGGTCTTTGAAATGTGTTGGAGTTTATTGAAGGAGTCAGCAAGCATACATAAAGAGGAGTGCAGATGATGCAGTCTGTTAGTTTAAATTTCCAAAAAGTTTTTCACATAGTTATTCAGTAACAGCTTTTAAACAGAGTTAGGTGCTGTTGGGATTAAAGGAAATGCCTTTATATGGATGAGGAACTGATGGGAAGATATGAGAGAGAGGGTAGAAGTAAATGTTGAATTTTCATGGTGAAATGAGCTCAAAACTAGAATAATAGAAAAGATCACTTACAACAATTTGAAAGAGTGGATGACAAAAGTTGTTAATGAGTTTTACAGAATAGATTAGGGAGTTTTGTGTTTCAGTTTCTGTTTGTTTTTTAAATTGGTCAATTGTAAATAATTGCACAAGAACGTCACAAAACTGAAGACTGCCATGAAAAATTTAAACTGACAGTGACATTGAATCCAAATAAACAAAGAATTGGGGACTTTGGGGGATAGTGAAAAACACTACTGACAAAATGTTAGATTCTGAACTGAAAATTACTCTTGCAGAAAAATACATATGTCATGTACATATATACATATGTATGCATGTCAATGCACTGCTTTAATCAAAAATAAATTCTTAATGGTAGGACTTAGAAATTGAAGGGGTAAAACCAACTTCAAGGGGTAAAAGACAAGCACAATGTCACTATTTAAATTTGTGATATCCTTGTATTTTTAATATTATGTGTAATTCTCCCTGTATCCTGGTAGAATGTGAAAAAGTGAGAGTGACAAGGTGATCAAAAGTATGGAATGCTATCTGTATACGGAGTGACTGAATAGATGATGTCTAGAAAACAGGCTTCTGTGGACAAACATATTAGGGGCCTGTTAAATCACAACAGCACAGAGATGATGGATTGGGATGGATTGCTTATTATCTCTTCTGATACAGTAATCAAATTAAATCAGATAGCAAATTTATAATGAACAAAAGGGCTGATCCTTCCAGGTCACATAATTAAGCTATTTTTTTTGCTTTCAGTTGAGGACATTAACATTTTATTTGTGCTCAAGAGGCAACTGCTCAAGGCTATAGAGGAATCCACCCAGGACTATTGAGGGTGCTAGCTCAGAAATTGGTACATGCTTGGAAACCAAAAGGATGGTCCCGAGAATTATCTCTGCATATTTTGTTGTTGTTGTTGTTGTTTTTGTGCTCTTTATAGGCATATTTGCTCACTGCCAGACCTTTGGTTTGACCTACTGTGGAATAAGTATGTCATTTATTCTGTGGACAGAATCCAGATTAGCAGGATTCACATGGTATAGCTGGAGGAGTTCTTTTTTAAAAAACTACAAACTAAGGCCAGTGATCAAAATGTTTCTTATTGACTACTTGCAAGTTACAGCACTTCAGACTTGAAGATTTGTTGTGTTCATTTCAATTGCCAAAACCCATGAAAACAACTCTTAATACACAAAGCTACACATTTTTTTTTTGAAAAAAAAAATAAGCAAAAAAGCAGAGATTCAGTTTTACTTTAAATAGCATGAGTTAAAGAAATAGGCAAATGCATGTCATATCCAATGATGTACATACAGTATTTATGCTTACAGACTGTGGTTTTAGGTATGTAACTGTTTTAGCAATGCAGTAACATTGAACCATCAGTGACTAAGACCCTTTTTAAAAACATAAACTTGAAATTTAGAGAGTCACTCTAGGTAGTTGGTCATCCCTAAATCAGTGCTTAGAAGTGTTTGGGAGGAGTTAATGTTGCTTTTAAGGGAAGGTGATTGGTCCTTCAGCTACCTAATTTCATATAATAAAAAATAACTCTTTCTGATTTATTTTTTTCTTTGCAGACCACCCAATCCCATTGAATTTCTAGCAGCATATCTTTTAAAAAACAAGTCACAATTTGAGGACCGAAATTAACTCCATAAAAATGAGGACATTTTGGCTGCTAGACTGAAATGCTCATTTGCCGCAATTTGTTTTCTGCTGTAAAAATCCTTTGGCCACATTGTTGTCTTTCTTAACTGCACAATTTGCTTTATCTTTTGAGTTTATTTAATAAAGAACACTTTACATTTAATTGTTCTCTTGTTTTAAACTAGCTATTAAGAGACTTTCAAATTAAAGTACTGAAACTGCACTACTGGATGAAAGTCTGAATAATTCCAAGGGGGTACATCCTCTGAATGCATGACATAAAGGGGAACAATTTATTACAAGAATCACATGGCTGATAATTTATATAACCTAATTTAGTTTTATTTAATTATTACTTATTTATAGCACCCTCCAGTGCAACATGCCTAAACAGAAAGCAAACAAATGCAGAACAATTAAAATTTATTTATTAAGTAGAGAGGAGAGGACTTGCTTCAGAACACCAGGAAATGGATTTACTTAAAACAAAGAAAGAGATCCAGCAGCTGAATGGATCACCTACAGACAGCCTCCAGTGTCTCCCATAGATACATTAATGAGGTGTTCAGCATTTGACATTGATCTCCTATGACTGGATTCAGCTGAAACACAGAATGAATTTGGAAGTGATGTATAAGAGTTCTGTAATCCAGTTCTCAGTACTTCTACCCTTAGTTGAATTGTCTAAAATCTTGCAGGGACTGAGGTCTTGCTCTTAGTCTTAGTAGGAAGGTTCTCACTATTTTACATGCATCTTAGTATCTTAAATCAGTAACATTGAATTAGTACAGTCTAAGAGCAGTAAGAGTGGGGAACTCTTGAAAGACGCCTGCAAACCCCAAATCAAGCTAAAAGCTGTCTTTTGGAAAATATACCAGAATTTGGAAGAAGATTACTAATTGTATTGCATTGTGGTCAACAGTCTCCATCGGTGACACTAAAAAAGATTACTGAAAGGATTTTAACAACAGTGTTTTGACTTTCTGGAATGACATTTAAGTGAAGACAAAGAAACACCATAAGGGCTTGGTTCTGCTATTTTTATTGCTAAAATGGCATTCCAACATTTCATAAGAAACAACTCTGCAAGACTAAGAACTGTTACATGCAAAGGTAATCTCTGCTGCTCCCCAGCTTCTATGTTGAGAATTTGTGAAAGACCAACCAAAAAGAAGCAGTTTCCCTTTTAATCCTCCCCACACAGAGCAATTTTCCTAGATTGTTGTACCTGAATTCAGAATAAAATCAGGTATCTCACCTCACAGTAACAGCTGTCAAGCAGCTGCACAAAACTTGAAACACTCTGGTTTTTTGCACAGCTCTTGCATCACCCTGAAATCTCAAAGCATCATGCCAGTGCTAAGGGAAGCTGTCCCCGCCAGGAGCTTGCCATTGACTCAGCTGCTGGTGTCACTGGTATGTGGTGGCATCTGCTATTATTTTCCCATCTAGGCTAGAGATTTAATTCAAGAGAATGAAAAAGCCATGTTCACACAGTGATGATGGTAGAAGATTTACTACAGCAGCTTTTCTGGGCAGCCTCTTCTAAGAAATAAATTGAAATATGACTAGCAGTAGTGAACACAGCAGCTCTATGAACTAAATCTTAGAGATTCTTGTGAAGGTATGACAAGTCAACAAGACAAGCATAACCATTTTCCTTCACTTGTTAAATTGGCTTCACCAAGTGAGATCTTCTGCATAGAAGATACTCTGTAACAGGAATAGTAGCAAATTAATACCTATATTATCAAATTGTCAGTTACAGAAGTAATGCTAAAGTAAATTTTAAAAGCATTTATTTGTTTTAAAGTCTTCACTACAAAACAAAGAAAATTCTGTGAAGAGACTTGACAGATGCTTGCTATCTCAATTTAATCTAGAAAGAAAATGGTACTGTGTTTCCACAGGAAATAAGAGTTTTCAAAGCTTCAAGATAAATTGTATTTAATTTTGAAATACATTTCGAGAAAAAGCTTAAAGTACTTGAAAATGGCAACTTTAGATGTATGACAGGCCACTGCTAAGTGGCTGAAAGCCATTATCTCTTTTTTTTTAAATTATATTTTTAGTGTTCACTACCCCAGGTAACTGAGTATATGCTCCAAATGACAGTAAAATTGAGTAGAAAATAAAATGGAATACCTAGTTTACTTGACAACTTGGCTTTGAAGATGACTATTTCAGATCTCCAATATCCAGAAGTTACTATTCAGTAACTGTGAAAGAATTATATATGAGTCATATGCAGTATTTTGAAGTATGCCTTTTTAACATCTTCCACTGAGAACATTGTCTTTTACCTGGAAGGGAACAGTGACAGAAGAAAGGTCTTCCCACCAGAAGCAATTCTGATCAAAGGAATCTACATCCTATTCTGAAGCCTGTTGCCACCTAAAATTACAGTTTAACTTGCCAAACCATTTTTTTTACTCCTCTAATTTATCAAGGACTTTCTCCAAAATCAGTATGTCTTTGAGCAATCCGTTTTATTTCCTGAGGCTCTGTCACCATTGCACCATTGTAAAAGCAATCTGATCAAAAGAACTTTTCTCTCCCCATCAGACTTTCTAGAAATAAAAGACCTGCTTTCAAACAAATGAAAAATCTGAAAAATTCTGAAAGATACAAGCAGTTGAAACCCGTAGGTTGGAAAGGAAACATGAGAAAAATTCCTATGCCTACCATGCTTCATAGAGTGGAGGTTTTGATATATTCTTATCATTGTACTAATTACATAACAAATTATTCTTAGCCAAGCCTTAGCTTGTGTTCTCTATTCCCTTTCATAGTCAGGATTCATTTTAAGAGTGACTATATAGCCTAGATCACAGAAACATAGAATGCCAGCTATTACAGAAAGAGGCATTTTACCACGATGAAAAGTCTATCAGCACCGTTTCTGCCAGTGTTCCTATTCAAATACAGTTTTAAGCAAGGACTTCAAATGTAAATGTACCATGAATAATTATGGAGCAGTTTACATCAGTGATAGTGCAACACTGACTAGGAATGTGTCATATTCCTATTCCAAATGTGCTTTTAGCTATCTTCTCCAAGTTTGCTTTGCAATTGTGTGTAACAGACCTGTTTTCCAAGAGGTGCCTAAATTGATAAAAGACTGCTGGGTGTTTGAGAAGTATTTACAAGTTGGATAATCACCCACTGATATTATCTCAGATGCTCTTATGTTACACAGGAAGTGGAGATATTTCCCTTGTAAGGATTGTGAAGCTGGGGGTGAGGCGGGGGTGTCTGCTTTTAACAGTAGAAGGAAGGACTGGTAGGAACAGCAGGTTCCTCAGATGCAGAACAACAGTTTGTAAATAGAAAAACCTAAAGTAACAGTGAACAGCATCCTGAGAAGGGAGGGGACAGGAAGTGGACATTGTGAAAAAAACATAGGAAAGAACCACGTGGAAGAAGACAATGAGAGCAAAAACCAAGAAAGCAACAGACCGTGAAAGCTGGGCCAGCTGAAAATGTCCCATCCCAGCTGGTCACAGGAAGGAAAACCCTGCATGCTAAGGACACTTGCCAGTGCCTTCACGCTTTTCTTCCAGGTAAGGACCAAACTGCCAACAGACACAAGCGCAGCAGAGGTCTGTGCTTTAAGGGTGTTCAGGCTTGGGGGTTTGTCCATACATTGTGTCAGCTCTCTCCTGCATATCAGAGAAAAATGACTGGAAAAACAGCTCAGAACCGTTAAATGCTCCTGTTACTGTTCCCAATACAAACAGCGCTCGGAAAAATTGTAGATGAAACAGCAGCATTTCCCAACCTAACCCATGCTTCACATCATTCCACTGAAAGCTCAGCCTAGTTTCTCAGTTTGTGGCTAGAACATTTCCACACTTCATGTCTCCAGCACCAGGAAACCCACCACTGCCATCGGTGGGATCCTACCCTGTGGGAAGGGACCCCCAAGGATCAAGTCCAACCCCTGGCCCTGCACAGGACACCCCAAGACTCACACCATGTGCCTGAGAGCATCTTCCAAACATTTCCTGAAGAGCTGAGTGCTTTTCTGTTTCTGCCTCTTCCATTTACCCGTGGTACTGAGAGAGCACATCACCCACCATTACACAAACAGCTCCATGAGAAGAAGGTCTCTATTAGGAGAGGATAGTTACCAACAGGAACCCACAAATCACTAAACACTGCTCAATGGTGTTATGACCACTTGTGATAGGGTACAAATTAATATCCTACTGTCACCCTTAGCAGTGGAAATGGCAGAAGTTCCTTTTTATAGTGTTATGGCGACAAGCTTTGTCAGGAGTAAGCAAAAAACTGGATGATGTGCTCCAGCTTCCATGGGCTCTGGATTGACAGTGCTAATTGACAACAGAAGGGCAGAGATTCACCTGGCTGTCACAGTGTTTGTGGTACATACCACAATTCAAGGATTAGCAAAAAGAAAGCCTGTGCTTTCTGTGACCTGCTAACACTGAGCTGTACTGTTCCTCCGCATCTACATGGATACTGTGTTCATGTTACACCCAGTAAAAAACTTCATCCTAATCTGTGCCTGGTCTAGGAGAGATAAAACTATACACAAGGAAAGAAAGGTTAATGAGGAAAGCAAGGGAGAAGGAAGCTTAGAAAAGACGCACAAGGAGAAAAGGAATCCAGCCTGTTATATAGCAACAACAAGAAGAAATATATTTAAGGAATTTTAAAAGACAAGTTGAAGAGGAAAAAAAACACTACTAAAGAAAGGTAGTACATACAGAATACAATACTTTTAAAATGTTTTTACTTACTAAGCCATCTGGATTACTACTCAGAAGTTCTTATATTTTAATTTAATTGAAAGAGAAATGCTTAGAGTAAATAAAAGCTGTTCCTCTAAGTGATAGAAAATAATAACCAGATAATTAAAAATTATGTTTTATAATAAAGTGTTCCTCCTAGCAGCCTCTTCTAACTGTTGATGATGGACTTTGGAACAATGGTGTATCTATCAATAACTTGAATAAACCCTGGTGTGATATAATCACAACATGTATTTTTCTCCATGCAGTAAAACTTTTCCTCTGCTGTATTTAGTTAACTTTATTGAAGGATTAGTTTATTGAAGGATCACTTCAGGAACTACTCTTAGTACTGAAGTTCACGTAAACGATTTGAGAGGTGTAAATGGGTATCACAACTACCAATATAGTTTTATGTTAAAACAGTCAGATAAGGTAGTTCTTCCAGTCTAGGTAGCAGTTATAGTCTGCATTAACCTTTTTGAGGACACTGTAAACTAACAATAGAATACTGTAAGGAAATGTAGAACAGTGAAGGCTTCATAAAATTTTATACATTTGCTGGGATAATCAGGCCCCATTTCCTCATGGCTACCTATTAGAAATATTATTAATTGGAGACCCTAGCCCTTACTGCCCCTCAGCTGCACTGGCAAGGCAGTGTCATGGGTGCAGAGGAGGATCCTCACTGATAAGGAGACCAGCCATGCAGCATGAGTCTTTTTGATCTCCAAGACATACTGTGAATCATGCCTTTGTCCCCCCACTTCCTTTGTTTTACAGAGGAGAAAGAAAAAAAAAAAAAAAAAAAAAAGAAGCAAACAAAAACAAAACAATCCCCCAAACCTCTGCATTTTACACGTATTTTAATTGCCTGGAGGACTTTTCGAAGAATTAGATGACAAAGGGGGAGGAGAATGTGTTTCCTGACCTGGTCCACACGTGCTCCACCTCACAAAGCCCCAGTCTGCCTTTAAGGCCTCAATGGCTGCAGCCTCTCATCTCTCCTGTTGTGGTTTCCTCTCTCCTGCTTGCATCTCTCATGTCAGCGGCTGAAATTGCTTTTTCTCTCCCCCCTTTGGTACCGCCCATACTCCCCTTTTCAGTTCTGCCTCGTTAGCTATTTTGAGCCACGCTTGATGTCTCTATGGCAGCAGTCCATTCACACAGATAATTTAAAAAAAAAATTAAGGGGTGGGGAAGTATGAAGCTGAGAAGAACCGGAGACTTCCACACAGCTGTACTCCCACGGCCCTCGCTCCGAGCCACGCTGCCACGGGCGTCATGGCACGGGCAGGGAGGCGTAGGGAACGATCCTAGCGCGGAAACACGGAGCCTCAGCGCTGCAAAATCCATGTTCCCAAAGATGCCTTTGGGAAACGGTGCTCATTCTCTTGAGCCCACAGCATCCCAAGTGCTCCCACCGGCCGTGCCGGGTGCAGGAAGCAGCGGAACAGCGGATAACGGGGCGCTCCCGCGGGTCACCCCGAGGGTCTCCCGGCCCCCCCGCCCCGCTCCCCTCACCTGACCCGCGCCCGGAATCTGCCCCGCCACCACGGAGACACGGCCCGGCCAATCAGCGCGCACGGCACCCATCACCACGACAACGCGCCGGCCAATCCGCAGCGGGTTCTCCTGCCTAGCCCCGCCCTCTACCCACACCCCCGCGGGGCGGTGCCGCACTTGTCAAAGAGGTGGGCGTGGCCAAGGGAGGGCGAGCGGCCAATCATGGTGAGGCTTTTGCTTTGGTGCCCAATGGGGGCGCGGCGCCCGCGCGGCTCTTAGTCCACGGGAGCCGAGCGGGGCCAAACCCAGCTGCGGCCGCGGCCTCCTTCTCTCCGCGCCCCCCCACCCGCCGGCGCGGAGTTGGCGGCGGCGGCCT
>VZSR01001479.1:20773706-20843227 GCA_013398615.1 Brachypodius melanocephalos | reverse complement strand
ATGGCGGGCGGGGGGGGGGCTGGGGGTTGCTGGGCCCGGCTGCCGGCGGGGAACGGGCAGAGCCGGGGAGGGGGTGCCGCGGAGCACCCCGAACACACCTGCTGGCCGCCGCTGTCCCTCTCCTCCGGCCCGGGTACCCGCAGCGGCGCCTCTCGGCGGAAAGCGGCGTTTGGTCGTCGCCGGGAATGGATCGGGGCCCCCCCCGGCTGCGCCTCGTGTGCCTGCCCTGCCCGGCAGCCGCGCCTCGCCGCGGCTCCGTGTGTCACGGCAGCGGGGCTGCAGCCAGCCCGGGGCTGTGCTGCGGACCGAGTGTTGCTCTCCGTCGGAGCACACGGACGGCTTTCAGCGTTTTCAGCCGCTCCTGGGGTTGTTTTGTTTGTTAATTCCGTGAGAAAATACCTCTTGTCTGGGATTAGACCGCAGGGGAAAAGGTGTGAAAATAGAGAGGTTTATTTTACTTCTTGTCGACGTGTGAAAATAGGGAGATTTATTTCTCTTTTTGTAGTCCGAGAAAACCTTCTATTTTTCCTTCCGGAGCGCTTTCTTTAGTAGGAGTGAAAAGTTACTAAGCAATAGTGCAGAGCGGCTCTGTCCATTTAAGCATGTGGTACTTGCAGAAGAAGAATAGAAGAAAAACGTGCTGCATTGGGTGGCGAGCTACTGCTCCCCTCGCCCACGCCAGAAAAAAGGCAGAAACACGCAATAATGGCTTGATAGCACAGATGTTTGGAGATAAGTTTTGTTCGGTTTTGGGGCAGAACCGCTTTTGTGAAAAGGGTGAATGCTTGTCTTTTCAGAGCTGTTAATAAGATTTGTAAGGGATGTTCTTTTACTGGCCTCGAGAGTAAAGATGATTACAAAACTGCAGGTAAACGAGCTTAGATGAACAAGAGGCTGTCATAATGAGCAGTTCAGAAGGATAGGGGGTACAATTGAAAATAAATCAAACACTGAAGTGTTGCATTCAGGATTCTAAATCAACATCTAAGAAGAATTGGATGTGAAAAGTCATATGCTTCTCTTGGCTAAAATAGATGTGGTTTCCCCTCTCCTCCATAAATTAATGAACGAGGTATGAGACAAAAAAATGAAAGGGAAGAAAAGAGCTACAGGGAGGAGGGTAACACAGGAAGAGACGGATTGTGTGATAAGTAGCTGGGCTTCAAATGGTTGGGTAGGCATTTTCGAGACAACAATAGGAGATGACTGTTTTCCTTCTGAGCTTAATATTTTAGACATAATTCTTGTGTCCATTACAAAACCAGCCTCAAATCTTCGTGCAGCTTGCATCTACATTTATTTCCAATGATCTAGAAAGGTAAATAGTACTTCATTTACAGAGAATACATGAAATCACATCAAAGGTATAGATTTAACCATGTGCAGGCATCAAAATGTCAGAGCTTTGTGGTAATCACCTTGTTCCTGCAAATTTATATTTTCATTTATGAGTAAGGCAGAAAACTGATCTGCGATACAGAATGGCTACATGACCTTACACACAAATTTTGTTCTTTGTTTGGTATTGGATTTCATATCAAGTTATTACCGGATACTTGCAAATAAGAATTTTAATTATTTTAAAATAATTTAAGAGGTGTGGATACTGTATTTGACTGTTTTCTTTCCTATAAAAATTCAGTGCATAATTTAGTTAGACTACACTCTGGTAAATGTGTGTGACTAGTTTAGCCAGTACTAGTTGTTGGTAGTAGGACATCCAAAAACATGTTACTCCCATTGCTTTTGGGCAGCCCTCTGGCAGTTGCTTATTGAGGAGATGTGGGATGCTTGCCCAGACACACTGCATGAAAAAAAAAACCCAAACTGAATCATGTTGTAATAATGAATTATGACAGCTGTGCTTGTGACATGTTAAATTGTTACACTGTGTATGGTGGGGGTAAGTGGTTGATGTTGCATAATCTGGGGATTTTGGAAGTTTTTCCTTAAATGAGCAAGGAGTATTATGTGACTTGCTGTAGAACTCTCGTCTGCTGTTTGCACTGTGTATGTGAGAGCAGGAGTTGTGCCTGTTCAGCAAGACAAGGACTACCTATTATTCATTGCTTGAAAGCTAATTTTTGTGTGCCATTTAGGAAGTTCCATCAAAACACAAGAGAAAACAAAAGGGGGCCAAGATGCTATGTGTTCATCATAGATTTAACTTAAAATCTTCCTGTATTTCTGGCCAGACTCACATGTCAGCTGCAATCCCAAACTCGTAGGCTCCTCAATTGTACTACTTGAAGAAAGTGGATTTTACCATGTGTCTTCAGCCTGCATAGCTTCAGTGCTGGAGCTGAGGCAGGGATTAGTTTGAATTGTGATAGCTCTTCAGTGTGTTCCCATGGTTCTCCAGGGATTATCTTTTCAAGTCCTCCTACCTCCTCCATTCTTCACGCTACTGTCTCAGCCCAGAAGTGATTTGCTGTGTTATATATAAACTGGTTAGCTTTTAAGCTTTCCCTTTCTTTCAAACTGCTCTCTTTCTACAGAGCTGAGTTTGATTACACAGGGTGAGGGGATGCCCTGGCTACCCTCATCCTGCCCTGTAGTTATGATGACCCATCAGAAAGGGAAATGAGATGTGTGATTTGTGACAGATATGTTCAAAATCTTTACATCTGAAAGCATTTTTAAAGTGGCTGAGTGGAGGATAAGGTTTTTAAGTGGTATTTATCCTGAGCTATCTGGTACCTAGGGCTAAAACATCAACACAGCATCCAGGATGGTGGATGGCATGCTGGACTTGGGAGAGGGTTTACTGCAAAGTGAAGCAACCACTGCTATTAAAAAAACAAAACCAAAAAAACCTCCTCTAAAATCTGGCTGTAGAAGTCAGCTCTGGGAAAGAAGGGCCAAAGCTAGCTGAGAGTGAAGAAGACAAAGGATGGATTTAGAATGCAGTCCAGCTTTTGTGGTCAAAGGATATTCTTAAATTGGGTTAGCGGTCTCCTCTGCACCCCAGGAGTGGAAGCAGTATCAGAAGTGAAGCCACAACCAAGAGGGGGCTGCTACTCTTCATGGATGGTCAATGCAACATATGTAAGAGGGTTTGGAGGAAATGCCACTTCTTGTCGTTAAAGGCTGCTCATTTCCATGGGACAGCAATTGCATCAGTTGAAATTAGACCATTGCTCCATGGTTTTCTCCAGCCACAGGATATGCACTGCTTAGGTTCTGTCTTGGAAAATATAAACATGCCCTCCATTCTAGTATGAATAGGCCACCTACTTGTATGATGCTAATGAATGCTGTAGAGCAGGTGGGACTGGCTGTGCAATTATGCACATCCAGGCATGTTCACATGTTAGAATGTTTCATCTAAGTAAACAACTTTGTATTAGAGAGAAAGTTTGGTCTCAGGGAGAAGGCTCAGCGCTTCCGACCCAGTAAAGCTGAGGAGGGGGCAAGATGAATTTCACCAAGATGTTTGTATTTGGCTTCCCATGTGTTCTTCCCTGTGTCCTGTTGTACCAACAACAATAGAAAAAAAATTCTAAAAGTTAAGTTCTTTAAGAAGGTTCAGCAGGTGAGTTCAGTGTGAACATTTTAACCAAAATGCTTGTCATCTCTTTTCCTCTAGAATTCCTGGTGTGGGGAAGTTAATGTTCATTCCCCATCAGTCAGTGCAGTATGTTAATGAACTTCAGGTGTAATCTCTGGAACATTTGATTGGCAGCAAACAGAACATTGAAGTCAGTTGTTCCTCCTCCTACTTAGCAGCACCATTGAGTATGGGAAGCTTTACAGCTGAGCTTTCAAACTGAAACTGTGCTATGCCTGTTGCTGATAGTAGGCCATGGGTCTAACCATCCTTGTTCTTTACTTGAAGAGCTTGATCTGCATGTCTGCTTTTAGAGGTCGATGGTATACGACACAGCATTGCTTTTGTGGACTAGCAGCTTGGTGTGTGCTGGCCACTGAAAACATTTGCAGAATTTAGATAAAGGCATACAATGTAAATAAAAATATCACACAGCACTGCTGTCATATAGATTATTAAAAAAAAAAAAAGAAAGTATCACTGTTGTGTGGTGAAAAATAGTACACTCGCATTTATTTTTGGAAGAAAGTCCCTGTCCTGCTGTGTTAATTCAACCACCTAGTATCCAGACCTCTTGAGAAATTGACTTAGAACCAGCAGGTGGAATAGGAAGATTAAAGACAACTTGAAAAAACAAGGCATAATTTTCAGTGTCTTTGAGTGCAGGCAGATACAAAATTCCTAGATACAAAAGGAGCAGATGGAATGCAATGGAAATGACATGCTATCCTGAGCATGGACTGTATGCAGGATAGAGATGTTTATTCTTTGATGTAAGTAGATTCAGTAGGTGCTGGGCAATTACTGCTGTGGGAAATCAATCCATATGCTCCTGAAATGGAAATAAACATTAGCTATGTGCATCTTTTTTCCCTCTGTAGCATGTCATGACAAGTGGGATGTCACATTACTACGGTGCTGAACATGGCTTATTGGCTCAGAGCTGGCTTCTCTTCTCTGGCCCCTGGAAGTGCTAACTGAATACTGTAGTGCTTCTTATTAATGTGTGTGATAAGAGTTCTTGTTTCAATTTCTACCCAGTCAGTGGCATGGTGATACAGGTAAACCATGAAGGTTTCTGGTAGGCTCTTCTAGGTCACAGGAGTAAAAATCAAATTGAGAGTGTATGTGAGTAACAACACTACGTGATGTGAAACTTGTCCTGCAAAACAAGTTTGTTGTTCTCTGGTTTCCCTGACCAAACTATAGTGGCCAGAGGTGTGGTGTTTGCCTGTGCCATCTTGTCTGAACTAGGAGAACCTTAATTTCCATAAGCTTCATAGTGTAAATGTGAGTTGGCAGAGTAGTTGC
Source organism: Brachypodius melanocephalos (assembly GCA_013398615.1). Lineage (NCBI taxonomy): Eukaryota > Metazoa > Chordata > Aves > Passeriformes > Pycnonotidae > Brachypodius > Brachypodius melanocephalos. Next base: position 20,838,366 of record VZSR01001479.1, on the reverse strand, counting down.
TGTGTCGACTTGAAACGCCATTGTGCTCATTGTCTTCAAAGCTCTTTTTTTATGATGAGCCAAGCAAATGGCCAGTAAATATTTGAAGAGACTTTAAACTTAATCGTGTGCTTGTGTTCAGTTTTCTGCTGCTCTAGCTTGTCAGCAAAAGGACCCCAAAGCGGGTAGGCACTGACATCTTGTTGCTACCATTTGTAAGGATTAAGCTTCTTACTTGTTTGGACAAGAAATGCCAGAACTTTCAAATAACTGGCTGTTGTACAGCCAACAATGTTTTGACCTTGTCTTTTGGGGGAAGACTGCATGATGGTGTGTAGATCATCAGGAAATGCTTTGAAGAACTTCAGCAGATCAGAAAATAAATGAAAAGGCAATTGTGTGCCATGAATGAACAGTTTAGAAGTTGCACATCCCTCAAAGCTGGCCACTGTTTTTGCGTGTTTGCAGCCTCTTCTATTCCTTTGTAATCCCCAGTAAGGTCGGCATTAATGCTTTTTTACTGCCTTTGTACCAAATACTGTTTTTTCTGATGTCAAAACCCACTTACTCTGTTAGTAGCTCTGTGAGGTAGGCAGCCTCAAGGTGCAATAGCAGTGTGATTCTGAGGTAGTAAAACTGCTCTCATTTGTGCCTTCTGGAGCTTGGGGACCTGGAGAGTGATGTGAGAATGACTGTTGGTTTTAACGATGGTGCTGTAATCCCAGCATTTGTATGCTTGTTGGCATGAGCTGGAACTTCTCATCAGCATTAGAGAAAGTGTGTACATCAGTTACAGCTGTTTCTGCTTTGCCATGATGTTGCTGAATATGTGTAATCCGTTCCCCAGGCCTGCTGCCCACAGTTTCTGAGGGCAGATGCTGCTGCTGGGTTCACTGATCCTGAGTGGCTGTATCCCACTTTAACTTAGGGTGGAATATCTGCTCTGTAGTGTGTTGCATATAGGTCTCTGCAGCAGCTGAAGTGGTCAGAAGGGAATCACGTGTGACTCTATGTGTTTAGACTGGGAATGCAGATGAGGGGTTGAGGAAGATATTCTCTGTCATAAAAGAGTCTATAAAAGTGGTTTGCTGTGGCATGCCAAGAGCCCTGGCATACTCCCCAAAACTGGAATAACTCATCACAGCTTGTTCATAGATGTAATGTAGAAGTAATGAATCATTGTGTTGTTTGTAGATGGTCATAGACAAATGGATCCAGGAAAACATGGAAAAAGCATGTGAAGGAGACTGAAATGAGATGTGGTTTAGTGGTGGACTTGGCAGTGTTAGGCTTATGGTTGGACTCTACGATCTTAAAGGTCTTTTCCAGCTTGAACAATTCTATGATCTCTTGTAGTGAATGGAGCTTTCTGCAGTAGCAAGATAATTAATGTAGTGATCATGAAATCTTAATGTTGTGACATTAGCTGAAGCATTACAAATACAGCTGTTAACTTAAGTTCTTACCTTGCAATCTGTGAACAACTAATCATAGTGTCTTAAGAATTCATCAACTATTTGCTTTGCAATGTTAAATACCAAATGTAATATCTCTTTCCCTTTGGTCATTTATCTTTTTTTAGACTTTTTATGGGGAATCTGGATGTGTCATTACTAACTCTTTTATGAATTAAACATGGAACACAGCATTAATATGCAGACTGTATTATTTAGCATTGTATACTGAAAAAAATGTACTGGAATAATTTGAAATACAATTTCTAGGCTATTATTTCTAGCCGAATCACTTAAATACTGTCAAAATCAACATACTTGAAGAAAAGAATGAAGATTCAACTTTCACTGTGCTGTTGGAATTGAAAAAGAGTTTTATATTTGGTGTAGTTCTGGTATCGTTAAAATAGGCCTGCAAGTATCACTTAGTGAATACTTTCACAAATTTAATTTACCTTTAGTGTGTATTAGAGCTTGGATCTCTGAATGACCTGAGTACTAAGGTTTTTTATGAAGCTAGGTAGATATGTGTTTGTTGATATTCTTAATGAGTGGTGTTATAGTTTGATTTTGTTTTGTTTAATTCCTGCCAGCTTTCAGTAAAGGAAAATCAAGAACTAGTGGAATACTGGAGAACTGACGCTTGCAAGTAAGAGTTGCCACCAGAGCAGATTTCTATATCTGTTTCAGTCTTTCTGTTGTGGCTTCCATTTTTTCCCCCATTCAAGCACTACTTGCAGTTTTAGTTGCATTTTACAGTGTGTGTAAATAGGAATTAATGTGGCATCAGTGTCATCTCTATTTACATCTTAATTTTCACCCTGATTCTTGTTTGCGTAGGTAAACTTCTGCGATGCCAATAGTCTGATTGCACCATTTTATCAATATTGTAGGAGAGTATATGCTAGCAGTGGAGAATGTGCCCCTTAACATGAGTTGTTGGAAATTACTTTTTATTTCTGACAAATCCTAGTCTTTGCATAGCTGAAACTTGTTCTTTATTCAAAGATTTGGCTTTTGTTACATTGAGAAACAGGTTTGTTTTTTTTTTCAAGTGCAGTCTCTGTTTTTTGAAAAGTCCTTACACTTTCTGCAATTTTAACTGTTAGTCCTCTGTCACATTTCAGATTTGAGTATGCCTAACAATATAATAATTTCAGATTCACCTTCAGAATTGTGAAGAAAGGAGTTCCCTTAGTTCCAGTTACTAAACCAATTATATGCCAGCTCAGGGTTTCACTATTACTTTGATTATTCTAACATTCTACAAGAGTGAAGACTTCTCACTTCTTAGAGGCATTTTTAAGGTGTAGACTTTTTTCATCAATGGGAAAAGGTAGTTTAAAAGTGGAAGACTCAAAGAAGGGTGCTGGCTCCTATAGGTATTCTTGGACAAGTAAAAGGTGTCAAGACTGGGGACTGCAGTGTTACTGTTGTGCTCCAGCATTACTTGTCTTGCTGCAAATGCTGTACAAGGGGGACCTGAGCAGTTTTCCCTGGTACCTCTCTAAATTTTGATTGAGGTTTATGCTTTTCCAGTAAAAAAGGCATTCACTGAGACTGAGGATTCACAGCAAACACTGAGTCTTCCCTACCAATCTGAAACAGTATGCTTTGTATGTGTAATGGTGGCTGCAGGAAAAGGAGCAGAATGCCATTACACTGTGTTGACGCTTGGCATGTAAGCACTTCAGGCTCACCGACAAGGTGAGGTTGGCTGTGGAAAGAATGTGCTGGTTTGGCTTAACCTACACTACAAAGCCTGGACCGTGACAGCTGTAAATTGAGGTGATGAACTTAGCTGAGTCACTACCAGATGTCTTTGTGTTATTATTCCCTGTGTGACAATGGCATGGAAGTAATGCGGAAGGATTCTTTAGTACTTACTGTAGAGTTTTGTTGATGGGATGTTGATTGTTAAAATAGGTTGTCCTTTTAGTCAAGATAATTGAATAAATGCTGCCTATAGTCATTTCCATAAATTTGCCTAGTGGAGACTTGGTCTGTGCTTGCAATTATTTTAAACCTTGGCATAACTTCTAGTGGTTTTCAAAACAAAACAGGATGTGAAATAGCCACAGATAATGTCAGAAATCTTTAGTTACACACCTGTGTTTATTTATACCTGACTTCATAGGATTGAAATGCAGATCCTAATGTTACATTTTTCATTGAAGCTCATATTTTGCTGCTAAATCTTCTTTTGATCAATGGAAAGTCTGATTTTACAGTATGAATGCTAAAGTATAATGATTGTTGCATCCAGAAATTGCATCCCTGAGGTTTTCTGCCCTTCTGTCTGGGTTAGCCTTAAAACTGCTGTTGCTCTTGACCTGCCAGCTTTCTCAAGATGAGCTTTCCACCTGAGGCTCGAGGAGCTGGGATTTATTTACTTCCCACCAGAATAGCAAGAGGATGCATGGGTGGCAGTGCTGTTCACTGTCCGTGCTGGTCAACTAAGGAGATGCACATGTACTCGATTATCTTGATGATTGTTTTTCCAGTTAAGCTTCATTTAAATATGAACAAAACTTGCTTCTTTATGAAGATGTTACTCATCTACTATAATACAATTCCATATGGCAGAGCACAGCTACTGTGATAGTGTGGGTTTATTTATATTTTGTATAACCAATTCAAATATTTTGACTTTAGCCTTAAGCATCCTCATGTTTGAGAAATTCGGAGAAAACTTCTCTGAACAGTTCAAGAAAAAGTTGGTGCTAATTTGGTAACAAGAAAATTACACTTCTAGAGTATCCCCCTTAAAGTATGAGTAAGCATAGGAAGCTGCAGGTTGGCTATCCTTTTGTCAGTTCATGTGGGTGCTGTTTGATTTTTTTTTTTCCTTAGCTAAAAGGTCATGGATATGTTGTACACTCCATTCTCTCTCTGTTAGTCCTTTGGAGAAAGAAATTTGATAGCATATTTTATTAAAATAGTGTGGATAACTATAAGTTGAAATGAAAGTTTACATTAGGTCAAAATTAATTATTTAAACAGGCACCTTATACTTGGCATTAAAGGGAAAATAATCTGAAAGCAGTTGTGTTACTTGGTCCTTAAGTAAACACTGACAGAAGTTTCATCCCTTGGGTGACACAGATCTGTTATTTTACTGCCTCTAGGAAGAAAATGTTACTTTGTTAGAGTGTGTGTCTGTAATAGCAGACTCAGCAAACCTGGGCATCTTACTCTTATTACACTATAAGATCAGAAGTTTTAGTCAGATTTGACCAATCATGAAATTTTAGGATATTACCAGATGTTCTGACCTTCATATTTAAACTGTTCAGCAGGTTGCCTGATTTATCTCAACCAAGGGCAAATTGCCTTAACCATATCCTTAGTGAAAAATCCTTGCTAAAGGGATGCAGAAGGGCTAAGCACAGTGCCTTGCAGGAGAAGAGTTCCCCTTGGCTTAACAAATTCTGTCCCTTTTGCAGTTGTGCTGCCTGTGGATCTTCTTCTTTAAGGAGAACAGGTGAGGTGGGGCAAAATAGTGTTTAAGTCTGGGTAGTCAGTGGTGGGAAAAAAAATCTGCTCCTAAAGAGCTTCATTCAGAAAGTATTTTATCATTCTACATATTTTGGGAGAATTAGGAAGTAAACAGTTTTTTAGGTGATTTGTTTCTCCACTCAAGTGAAGAATAACTCAAACAACAAGTAAAAGTGGTAATACTGTAAAAGAGTACTGTTTTGTTAGTTTCCTATTATCTTAGAAGGAGGGTGGAAGGAGGATGGAAATATAAACCTAGGAGGGTGGAAATATAAACCTATTTATTTTTATAAAGCTATTTATTTATTTTTACTTAGCTTCCCCAACAGCCTCCATTTTCTAAGATGTCATTATGCTTATCTCTATTGTGCATCAGCTGCTTGTAATTTCCCCAAGCAGCAGAACAGAATTGATATGTGGAGGAATTTTTATAACAGTTTCATCATTTCACAAAGTCACTGTATTACGTGAGTGACAGCTAATCTGTGTCACTCTTTCACCTTGTTAGAGTAGACAGTAACTAAAGTGTAATAGAAGGCTTAGGAAAATGGTGCTGCACTTGTTCACTTCCTTCATGTAAGATGGTAGGGCTCTTCACAACTACAGAAGTTGTCCTTTTTCAAGAAACACATGGATTTGTTTTGTATAAAAAATAGTGGCTTCAACACCTCTACCCTTCACCCCCTGCATTTTCTAGGGAAAGCTTTTTGACTGGCCCTGGTCAGGGACTGTTTGGATTCTGCAAAAGCTGACATCTTTTCTCTCATTCTCTGTGGTTCTTGTCAGCCTTTTGGAGAGCTGTCAGCTCGTGTCAGGGCTGTTTGGAAGGTATCAGTTAAATGGCTTCAGATGCTTATTTTGGTATTCACTTACACTGGTGGTTGGTAGTTCAAGACCTGCATGGGGGAGATACAAAGATCTACAACGTGCATGGAAGAAGAAAAGCAGCTTGCTGCACCATACTTTACAGATAAACTCTGCTGGCATAGAGTTCTGTCAAAAGCATAGTATCAGCTGAAAAAAATGCATCTATTTTCTTTGTTAATGGTATGTTACTTGTAACAATAGCAGCTGAATGAGTTTTACTTGAAAACTTGTTTGGTGTTCTTTAATATGAAGGAATGTTGTACTGTATTTGCCAGACTTGCTTCCTGAAGGATAGCTTAACATCAGAAAGTTTTCTAGTGATGGGAAATAATCAAAATGTGGTTTTTTTGGGTTCTTTTTTTTTTTTTTTTTGGTATTGTATTTCTAGAAGGCTTTATCATCTGTCAGGTGATTGAATTAAGAATATTTACTACTTGTTGAAGTACAGAACTTAGTTTAAAAAAATTAAATTCTGGATTGGCCAGTTATGGAAGTTAATGTTGACTAAGTGACAATGTACTTGTGGTATATGTTGATTGATCAGAAGTTGTTAAGGTGTTAGGATAAACATAATGTCTTCTCACTTTTAGCTTTTTCTTGTGCATTTACAGATTTTCCAGGTTAGTGTTTGTATTATACTCTTGTACTTGCTTAGTAAAGGGTTTATTACCATAGTCATTGGCTATCATGGAAGTGTCAGGCCTTTGTACTATGTCATCTTCTCATGTTGGGCTCTCTTGATAAAGATCATAACTTTTTTCCTCTGAATTCTGCAAATGTGGTTATGAGAGGAAACAAATATCTGTTAGTGGTTCTTTTGAAACCAGCAGCCATTCTTTCAAATGGTGAAGTGATGTGTTCATTAGTGCCCACAGAGCAAGAAAAAGTAAGTGTGTTTTCGGATGTGCAGTAAATGAACTTCCCAGACCAGGAGGTTGAAACTTTCCTGCTGTAACCTTCAACATGACAGGGGTGGGGTTTCTTTTTGTTGTTGCATTGGGTAGTTGGGGAGATGGGGTTTTTTGTTAGTTTGCTTTTAGATTAAAACCCAGCTTTTAATGTTTAAGATGACTTTTAAATCTGCTGGACTTTCAAGCTTTATTTATAAATTTTTGAGATGATTAGGTTCTTTTATGGCTTCAGTATTTCCATGTCTCTTCACAGGACCCCAGCTGAATGCACAGCTAGAAGGTTGGCTTTCTCAAGTACAGTCCACAAAAAGACCTGCAAGAGCCATTATTGCACCGTAAGTCTGAAAAAGAGGTTCAGTATGTCTCATACTTGATTGGTTAAATGCTCTTTTTTTCCCCAAGTGATTGTGAAAACTGGTAAAAGCTAGTATTTAGCTGAAAGAAGTGTTGGGTGGTTTCTAAATAAGTGTTTTGGATATAGCACAGAATGGCAGAAATCTGTGCACATTTGGGTGTATGATTAGCTTGCTTTTGCTGATGGACTGCACACATAATATTTGTTTGTGATCCAGTAAAATGGGTAAGAGTTATTAATATTAATGAGAAAAACTACAAAATGCCTCCAATAACAGGAAAAAAACCCGCCAAAACAAAATAAGCAGAACTCCTGCATCCCTCACACCCCCTAAATAAAATTTAGCAAAGCTTACAAAAGTAATTAAACCAAAAAGTAATCAAACACTATTCAACTATCCAAAATGGTTTACTTTTGTTTGAGCTTTTAAAGTTTGATTTTGTTTGAGCTATTTGTCCACAGCTGAAATAGGGATCATCTGAACTATTTAGGCTGAACTCAGTTTCCTGGAGATAGCTGAGACATGTAATTCTGAAAGTATAATTACTTGAAAGATCAACATGAGTTGGAAGGAAACACTAGAAAAAGCACCTTAAATATGGTGTTTTTCCTGTGCTAATATAGCATTGTCATAATGTTTGAAGTACTGCATAGTGGTATTGACTGTGCAGAAGAAATTGTCCCACATCTGCCTTAGTCTTTCTTTTAGGAATGTTAGGAAAGAGACCTTTCAGCTGCAGATTATGTAGTTTGGTTCTTTATCCAGAATTGCTGGAAGTCTTCCTGTGATCTCACCACATATTTTTTCATTAACTGTGTCCTTTTTCTGCCACCTGTGAAGTGGGATGTGTCTAATATTTTTGTGGAGGATGGAAGAAGCCTATAGCAGAGGGAACATTTCAGCAGGCTCTTTTGACGTTATCTAGTAACGTTCCTTGCCCATTTGTGAGGTCTCGGTCTCTTGTTTCTCCTCTTAGCATGTATGTTAATTCCTTTCTGAGCTCTTTAAAATGAGTGGGGTAAGTGATGTTGAAGTAAAGTCCCAAGGTCATTTTGAAGGTAACTTGCTCCGGGTGTATCAATCTGTGGATGAATACAGATGTATCTGAGCATACATGCATATAAATACATATAAAATCCTTCAGTGCTATCAATGGGAACTTGTATCTTCAAACATCCTGTGTACCTCAGGGCTTGCAGCATGCATCATTCTCAGAGTCATTGTGTGAAGCTGTGGTGTGGGCATACTGCTGAGTGACCAGGAGCCATTTTCTGCCACTTGACCTGGGACTCTAGGAACAAAGGTTCTCTGAAATTAATGCTTTTAGCAGTGTAAAGAGAGTTTTCACCTGTTTTAATGGTCTTGAAGAGAATGGGTCTTCAGAATTGAAGGCAATATTTGAAAGAACTAGTCAAAGTAATTATGAATTGTTTTGGACCACACACAGGAGCAGAGGTCAAGAGAGGACCAGGCCAGACTGATAGGAAGTGGTGAAACATTTAGTCATTCACTGCTTTAAAAGCTGCTATGCTGCCTTCTGCTCCTTTCCATGTGCTAGTTCATTCTGTTACTAAGTTATTATTCAGTGACAGAGCATTTTTATTTCTCTGCTGTGACATGTAGTTCTCTCTTTGCCAAGACCCCTCTACTGTCATTATATCCAGTTACAGGAGTGTGGTTAGAAGAGCTTTCTCCAGTAGTTTGCCAGTTTGCCACTCCCTTTTTCCCTGGCTGCACTGTTAGCATTACCATGAGCTTCTGATAACAGACGGCTGTGCAGCCTGTGTGCGTCCTTTACAGATAAGGGAAGATCCTTTGATCTGGAGCTTTCCTGACTGTTCAGTGGTCACTGATAGTTTAACTGGTCAGTAAATGGTCACTGCCATGTCTTGCCATGTCACAATACATGTCTTGTGTGATCAGTACTGCAGCAGTGCTTTCCTGCTCTTTCAGGAATTTCGGGTCACTCTTACAATTTCTAGTTCACTGGGCACAAAAAAGAAATCCTGAGAGATTAACACCAAACATCAACATATTTAAGATGTTAAGCAATATTTAAATCTTAACGTTTTATACACTTTGGTTTGCAGCCATGCAGGGTATACCTACTGTGGATCTTGTGCAGCCCATGCTTACAAACAAGTGGATCCCAATATCACGTGAGTATTACAGCTTTCTGTACAAAGCCTAAGGCTCTGAGGTTGCAATTCTCTGATAAGTGGAATGTTCTTGTTACATTCTTACATCTTGAAGTACTCTCATCTTAATTTTGTGTGCTTTTTAGCTTTCTATGCATCACTTCTGTTTTAATATCATAAAAGTTCAAATTGGATGTTACGAAAGGGGGGAAAAAGGAATATTGTTAAAATAATTGGTAACTAACTTTACAAGGAAAGGATTAAAGCTTTTTGCAGTTTATTACTGATGTTCCACAGCTTTTATGAAAGCCCAAGCTGGTTTTGTTGAGTTTTCTGGATTTTGTTTTGGGTTTTTTGGTTTTGTTATTGTTGGGAGGTCTTCTTTGCTTTATTAAGTCTATTAAAATACTTCACCATGATTCTGCATTGGTTTTTTAGTGCAGGATTATGGGCTGAATACTGCCAGGATTCTCTTCTGTTGTGGAGGAAGTGACCAGTGTGTCTATATAATATGTGAAGGCAGTGAAAGTTAATTGTTCCAATAATTTAAAATGGACTTTTGTTTCTAACAAGTTTTAAAAAAGAAATATTTGGAAAAAACCAACATGCTGTTGTAGTCTGTGTCTGCCTCTGAAAATATGAATCCAGTTATTTTTGGGTCAAGGAATATAATTCTTGTTATGTTCTGCTGTCTGCAACTTTGTTTTTTTTTAATGACAAAAATTTAAAATGTCTCCAGTATTTACTCAAAGTATGTATTTTGCAATGCTAAATAAAGATTGCCTTACCATTTGTTCATAAGATAACATGCTGTAATAGTCTTCAGACAATGGTTTTTGTTCTTTCTAAACTATTGCAAATGATGTGAAAATAGCTCATGGTATGACAGATACCTAACTTCTCTAAAATTTCTGGAACAAGCTGCATTCCCTAGGTTCCCTGATAAGGAGTTGGTGGAACTCGCTGAATCATTTGCTATTTTACTGCACGGATGTTTAGAATTCATCTTTGAACTAAACTATTGCATATTTGGATATTTGTTTTTATTAGCTTTGCAGGAAATTTGTGTTTTAATATACCTTGTTATAGCACTCCCTGTGTAAGGATTGGAAAAAAACCCCCAAAAACCCAGAACTCTGCATGTCTCCCACCCCTTTAATTCAGTGCCAGAAACAAGACAATATAATCTTGAATCTGAATTGCCTATATTTTTTTTTCTTTTTTTCTTGTAATGGCAGGAGACCCTTAACATCTAATCAAGAGCCAGGAACTGAGGACTTGATGAAATAATGATGTCATGATGACATGTTAAAGGTTGCAGTATCAGCTAAAGTTATGAATGTGCAGGTCCAAGTCTCTGTTGTTGATGCAACAGCAAAAAACCATAACATATAGCAACATAAACCCAGCATTTAAGAAGAACTTAAAATTTAATTTAGTGAAACCCAAGTAAGACTAATGAAGTAAATAAGTGGAAAAACTCTGAATAGATGATGAACCCATAATTGTTATTTGATCCTGTATTTACTGAAGGTGGTGAGTAGCTGAAGGCTAGGTTGATTCAAGGAGAGAATTCAAAAATCTAAGTGGCTGTAACACATCATTCAGCCTCTAAATGAGTGAAGTCAGACAAATTTCTAGCTGATGAGTGCCCTCTGATATATAACCTGCTTAAGAGATTTAAGGCTAGAGCATTATTGAAGTGATCTCATGATAATTCCTGAAATACCAAGCAAGGTTGGGCCATGGGTTGATCTTGGGTCTTACTGACAATAGAGTAAACCTATTGTAGCCATGAGAAAGTATCACTTTGTATACTTTTGTTAAACTTGTTACTCTACGCTGAGTTGCTATACAATTGCAGTTGTCTAAATTGTGGCTTTCTGTGTTAATCATTGTAGCCGAAAAATTTTCATTCTTGGGCCTTCCCATCATGTGCCCCTCTCCCGCTGTGCACTTTCCAGTGTGGACATTTACAGAACACCTCTGTATGATCTTCGAATTGACCAAAAGAGTAAGTGCATTATAAAGCTTGCACTTCACTGAGGCTTGGGTATTGACTCTGGTACTAAAATGCTGAGGACTGTTCTTATTGGGCACTTCCTTGCTGTGAGTGCCATACAAGTGCAAATCTGCTTTTAGTGCAACAAAACCTGACTTCTGAATGATCCTGCTTGTTTGGTCACATTGTAACCATAGTGTGTCTCTTCCTCCTGGCAAGAATTCTAAATTTTTGCTTATCTTTTCAATTTTGAGTGTGTGCTTCAGGGTTTTAAATCTAAAAAAGTGTTGCATCAAATAATAAGTTGCTAAACATCTTCTCCATTCTTCTGTGAAGTGTTTTGGCTGGAAAGAAAGCTTCTTTAGTTGGTTCGAGTTTGATTTCTAATAGAGGAATAACAGAGAAACAAAAAATTGCTTTTATTTGGATTGCTTGTGACTTTTTAACTTGCAAACTTGGAAACTGTTAGTCAATAAAATGCCAGTCTTTTGAACTAAGTGCAATGAAGATAAATTTGCTATTTTGGCTTTTATGTATTTTGAGCTATACCTAAGTGATACAATATCTTTTTCAAAAGTGCTAATTAGTGCAGATGTGTTGTTTCATTGTAACTGTGATTAAGCAAGCTAATTCAGACTTTCTACATAGTGCCTGCAGAAATTTCCTTAGGTAAGAAATATTTCGCTTTCTGTAGAACTCCTTTATGGAGTTGAGAAGGAGGCACAGCCCTACATAAAATCCTTCATCCAGTGGAGAATTCTCAAAATGCAGAGATGACTCTATACTCAAGTATGCTTGAGAGTAGAAAAGATAATTTACAAATGTGGATTACTCCATCAGTTGTGGCTGTCTCTAGATCTCATGATTCAGTCAATAACAAATTCAATTAAATAGTAACAAATTGAGCAATAGCCCATCTGATGGATTTTTATTTTTTTAAACATGTAATGGGCAGTTTATGAAAATAAAAATTCATGACTGGGCAAATGCATGAACACTTTCAAATGTGTTTTATTTGTATAATTAAATTTTGTATCATAATTGACAATCTTTTTCAATATACTAATAAGGTCACTGATTTAACATATTTTGTAAACTGAATCAATTATGTTTATATTTTAATGACTTGAACATAATTTTATTTCTGAATTTATTTAGAAACAAGTGGTTTATGATGATAGCCTTGGGGGCAAGTAATTTTTATAGTGGGTATGTTCTGATAAAGGTACATTCTAGCTTGCTTTTTGCACTTGAAGTAGTTTTCAAAAATAAGCAAGAAAAAAAGGAGTAAAACCTGATCTTTAATTCATTTCAGTTTATGGAGAATTGTGGAAGACTGGAATGTTTGAGCGAATGTCCCTACAGACAGATGAAGATGAACACAGTATCGAAATGCATTTGCCTTATACTGCTAAAGCCATGGAAAGGTACTAGGGCTAATTACTTCTACAAGAATGAACATTATGTGCATTAAATGTTTGAGCTGCTGTGAAGTGCAGGAGGAAATAATGATGCATTTTACGACATGGAAGACCTTATGGTGTATGTAATGCTCATACTCCTCTACTCCCCAATAAAAATTTTGGTAAGGAGAGGATCAGAGACTAGGATAAGTTGCTGTAATTGAAACAGTGAGCAGAGCAAACACCTAAATGATAAAGTTATAACACCTCTTATAAACAGGTTGACATGGTAGAGTTAATATTAGATATGCTTTCATGAACTTCATTCAATAGCTGATTTTTTCCCCACTTTTCAAGCATCTCTGAAAGAAGTTCAAATAGTTTTCTGTGGGATTTTAAGTTTTTTTGGAGCCTTAATACTAATTTTGAAATTAGGGTGTGTTTATAGCTGCTGCTTCCGATGCATACTTTAAATGAAAATTGTCAATCTGTGTTGGGGTTTCTTCCCTAATATGTGCCTCATAATTTTTTTTCCATTGTATTTTGAATTTTCCTTAGAGTATCAGTATATACCTGGGTGCTGTGTTGAGATTTTCATATGTTTCATATACTTTGCAGAATTACCCAACATGCAGCATCTATACAGGGAAAATTCAATTCTTACTTCATTACTGATTTCACCGTGTCTTTTCTTTTTCTTTGTCTGGTGTTTTTACTTTGCAGCAGAGAGGAATACTGGTTTTGGGGGTGTGTGTTTTCTGAAATTGAAGTACTTTGAGTTTCTAAAGCAACATCCTAGTATGATCTTACCAAATTACTATCCTCAAATCAATAGCAACCTTTTAAACCATTCTGCAGTTTCAGTTAGCAAGCCCTGAAAAATCTTCAGATGTTACTTGAATTACAACCTTTTTTCTTTTGCTTATAAGCCATAAGGATGAGTTTACTATTATTCCTGTGTTGGTCGGAGCACTGAGTGAGTCAAAAGAGCAGGAATTTGGAAAACTCTTCAGTAAATACCTAGCTGATCCTAGTAATCTCTTTGTGGTTTCTTCTGACTTTTGCCATTGGGGTAAGTTTCATATCTCATCATAAGACTATATTGAATATTTTGTAGCTGTTTTCAAATAATGTGTTTTGTTAAACACTGAACATTTTAACTTTGGGTAAATTTATTTTTGCAACTTATATGCCTCCATAAGATTAATCAAGTATTTAAAATCTGGAATAATAGGTAAAAATATTAATGTGGTAATGTGTTTTCAGTGTAATGCAGGAAATAAATGGTGAAGGTGTGTGGATTTATATACATCTCTTTACTGTTGCAATGAAATAATTGTCTGAAATTGCTTGCTATTTTTACTCTTCTTTTAAGTACCTCAAAACAACTTGCAAAACTAATTAACTAAAAATTCACTGGGCATGGCCACATTCCTCTGACAGAAATAACTTTTGCATGTTGTACTGCTGGGTAAGGTAGCAGATGGATTATTTATGCCAATTCACCAGTGCACTCCTGTTCATCTTGGTGGCAGAGCTATAAAGACTCCAGAAGCCTTGACTTCTGTCCTGCTTTATAATTTAATTTTTCTTTTAAGTGTGATAATAGCTGGAAAAGGGGCTGCTTCAGAAAGATATGTGATAAAACAGACCTTCTTCCTTTTTTTCCATTGTCATCTTTGGTCAGCTTAAGTACATGTTTCCTTCATCTTTGAATTGTGGAGTAGGTGGAAGCGTATATAAGGATGCCCTGGTCCTGTTGGGGCTAATGACCCATCTAGAACTGCTCATTGAATTATCATGAATTTCTTCTTTAACCTTCATTTACTATGGGTATCGTTGTGCTAGCAGAAATAGCCTGACTCCATGGCTGACTTTGTCAAGAGGGATGGCAAAATGAAATGTTGCTTTACTTCTTAATTTACAGAGTTAGATTCTAAGGCAATAAGAGGTAATTAGTGAGTGATACTTCCATGTCAGTTCTACATAGTAGATTTCTCTTTAGGATTATAGCCACCCATTGTGTATTTTTTTACTTCTGGGCTGCTACTTCATGATTGCCCTAGAATTTCCTCAATGGAGCTAAAAACTATAGAATAAATGGAGATTACTACTTTACAAGTATTATATTTTCAGATATTTAGTAAGTATTAGGGAGTGTTTTAGCTACAATTTTTCCCTTTTTTATTTTATACATGATTTTTGTTTCAAGGTCAGAGGTTCCGTTACAGTTACTATGATGAATCCCAAGGAGAAATTTATAGATCCATTGAGCACCTAGATAAAATGGTAAGTTTTCAGATTTGGTGGAACTAATTAACAAATTCTCCTGTACATTCCATTTCTTTGAACACTTGAGAACTTTCTCTAACAAGATATTATAGATGAGCTATTTTATTGAATGTATAATTTTCCTTTGTTTACCACAATAAGAGTTTAGCTGTTGGTTTTAGCTAGCATCCTCCCTTTTACTGACTGCACACACTTGTGTTGTGGGTATAAACTAGTAAGCGTAATTAATGAGAATAAATGCATGTTCACCTACCTAAAATGCCCTAATGTAACATAATTTCTGTCCACATACCCTCTTAGGTTTTTGACAAGCAAAAAGATTATGCATGGAGAATTGTGGTAGTTCCAGCTTGATAGCTGTGATACCTGCATATAGAAACAGCATTGTGATTATGCAAAGGTTTCAGCATCTTCTTTTTGGAGGAGGAAAGGCTGTAGGGCAGGTCAGGAAAATGAAAGCCACCATTTCCTTGGAAGTAGCCTTCCCCCTGCCCCTTACATTGTAGCAGGTGGTGGGGAAAAAGCAGTAGACCATTGTTCATTTTGGGTTTGGCCAAAGGCTGAAAGGAATGCTAAATACATAAAGGTCCAACGCCAATTATGTTGCATTTTCTTTGCAGTCACAGGAGCCAAGGATTTCTTTTTAAAATAAAAAAAACCCCAACAACTTAATGTTCAAGACTATACTTAAGGCACAGAATAGAAGTAATTATTCTAGAAATATGTAACCTTTAAACTTGTATTACAACTGTTTGCATCATTTATGCAACTTCTCTAGAATCTGTTAGAAGAGAGCTGTTCTTATTCATGACATGTTAATTTTTTCCTTGTCTTGAATAAATCCTGTCTACTGGAGAGATCACTAGACTTTTTTGCTTCGTGTATACATATTAACCTTTGTTTTTCTACTATTCATCACTGGAATAGAAATAATAACAGTAAATAATTTGCCTTCATTCTGTTTATCCCATTTTTACTAATTCTTGTAGTCAGTTGAGATGCTTCTCTATCAAGAAAAGTTTTTTTCTACAGAATCCCAGAATCAGCAGCTTTGAATGTTTTTGCAGGAGAGCAGATTATGGTGCATTAGCAAACATTAGTTTCCCCTTGTTAATTTCTATGGTGAAAGCTTGAAGAAAGACTGGACTTTGGCACCTAATTACTTTCAGGCAATTGCTGCACCAACTCTTCCTTTTGGTAGTTATCCAGCTAAATGGAAGTGACATTTTTTGTAACATGGAAAATCATGTCTACTGTTTAATAACTATGAAAATACTTTTTCAATCTTAAGTTTAACTGGAAAACTAAACATGCTGTATAGCAGCATACTGTGGTTATTTTTTGCTTGTTTATATCATGCCATACCTGAATGCATGACTCCATATTCAGATGCTATATGGAGGAGGTTTTGCTTTGGGTGATATTCAGAGATATCTTGTTAACAATATCACAAAGATCCCCTGTCACATTTTTCCAGTTTTTGGAAGTTTGTTCAATTTTATGTCCCATTTGGCTACTTCTTGTTTCCTTAGATAAGTATTGGATTCTTTTATGTCATTTGTCGTGCTAAACAAACTTGTGCTGTTGTAACCAGTAGACCTCTAGACAGACAAAATAGCATTAAGATAGAGACAAAACTGTACTAAAACTGGCTTAATTTTATCGGCTCTAACTAGGAAAGCAGTCAGCTGAGCATATTGTAAACAGGAAGGTATTCTGGGGCAAGATGAAATAAATTTTCTATAGAAATGCATTTGTGGGAGGATAATGGCCTCTTTCTTAATTGGACTGGATCTTACATATAGATGCATTTTCTCATCTAGTGCATAAAAACTGCTGAACACTTTAGGCATTGAAGTTTAGAGTCATTAGACTCCAGTATAAAACAAATATGGGGTAGTAAATATTGCTGGGCAGACATCAGTTTCTCCGTGGTAATTGTCGACCTGACCACTGTCACCGCAGCACACTTTGTGATGTAATGGCAAAAGGAGGAAATAGCCTTGTGGTTAGAAGGAGTATTTTAGGGGAGAATCCTCAAATGAAGAGTTAGAACTGAGCAGCTGATGTGCAATATTTTGTATATCACAATCTGAAACACACTATCTTTTACATATAAGTGGGCAAATTGTTTCTGATTAGCTAGCCAGAAAATGCAGACTGCTCACTTCAATCTTCACTGTCACATTGCTCATTTTATATGAGCATACATTTGGTATGGGATACTTTCCGCCTCACTTGAGTCAGTGGGAGGATTGTGTTACCCTGAATGCTGATGGGGGAAAATACAGGCAGTGAGGAGTGCTATGCAGGAATAGCCAGTACTTGTTGTCCAGGAAAATGCTCAGCACTGATGGCTTCTCAGGTACCTCCAATGACCTGCTGAATTCTCGTGGCTTCTGCAGTGCTGCTGCAATATGCCAGGACCTTCCACAGTGCTCCAGCCTGGGAAGGCTCCTTAAGCTGGGCATAATGTAAGGTTATGAGTCTCTGCCTGGATGCCCAGGTCCCTGTTCTCTTCTCTGTGCCCAGACAGTAATTTTCCTGGTGGTTATTTGTTGTGTAGTCTGAGTGACACCTGCAAAGATAGTCGGGCTGGACAGTACTAAGACCAAGTTTGTTTACACTTCCATTAGAGTGCTATTAGTTTAGATCTTTAAGTGTGAAGAAACAACTGAAATAACTGATAACAAACTTTAACATGACCAGCCAAAGCATTATTGCCCTATAGTATTAAATGAGCCTATAGATTTTTGGGATATGTGTGTGAGGTTATTATTTTTTAAAGTTTTTTGGTAGGCCTATAGATACTTGATCCTATTAAGGGATGATATTTAAAAATGTAACTTTTTAATCATATTAGGTGCACTGTGCTAGGATATTGTAGATGCTGTTAGCAGTACCTGGGTAACTGAGGTACAATTTCTATGTGATGCCATTAGGACCATGAGATAAACTGTGGAACTGGGTTTACACTTTCATCGTGTGGGTTTTGTTATGTGTTTTAACTCTGTTCTAAGCCATCCCTGGCTGAGTTGTTTCAAACACTGAAAATTACTATCTTCATTACATCTGCTTTTTATGAAACACAACCTGGCAAAAAATGTTTCCTTTGTTTCTCAACACCATTTATGCTGTGAAACAAGCCTGATAGTCTTTGCTCCTCTGCCACAATGATTTTTAAATCCAAAAGATTGAAAAATTCAATATAATCTAATGCTTACAGGACATCTTATCATATCAATTCCCTATAGATTTTCTCCAGTCTCTGATGTATGGAACTCTGTTAGCATTTTCTGGGATGAACTGCATAGCTGTAAATGTTTTGCAGTGCTGAACTGTGCGTTGTAATAAGCTTACTAGGCATTCTTGTAAATCCATGTCCATTCATTTGAGACAAAGGCTCAAATGCCTGTACTCAGTATGTTCCAATGACTTAAAACTGTAAAACTAGTCTCTCAGTTGAGCAGCCATTTTCATTTTTTTAAAAGGTCATGAAAGGGTTTTACAAACAGATAAATATATTCTCATGAACTGTTCAGTATCTGGGCAAGTGCATTACGCATGTTCAGTTTCACGTGAGTATGTAGTCAAGTTTAGTTCTGCTTACTTTAGCTGTGTATTGACATGTACAATCTACAAGTAAATGGATGGTTGAAAGATATGTTTTGGAAACTTAGGAAATGCAGTGGTATCTATGTAATCATTCCTAGTTAGAGAATAGCTACCTTTTTTTTTTTTTTTTTTTTTTTGTCACTCATTTGGGCTTTGTAGATCTGGAGTGATAAACAACTTCAATTACTGGCCAGGGGTCCAAACACCCTCTCCATGACTCCAAAAGAACTGAGCTCTTGCCACCAATTGGCCAGCTTAGCTTGGCTTTGTTTTTCCATAAAATTCATATTTCTTTATGAATTCATCTTATGCCTGTTTCTATTTAAAAGTGCACAAGGGTAGTGATTATCCTTGCTGTTTTATAATTCTCCCAACTCTCCTGGGAATCTTCTGCTCCTCCATTGTAAGCTGTGATCCAGCCTGAATAATTAGCTAATATCTGCCACATCAGCCAACGCCCTTGCAAAGTGTTCTGAAGATTTCACTCTTGAGGTGGAGACTTCAGACTGAGTGCTTCCTGCATTGTAGCTTCTCCTTTTATCACCCAAAAGTGGGGGAAAGAGCTGGGACAAATGCATAAATCTTAGAAGAAATTATTTCCTTTTCTGGTATCAACCTCCAGTTATTCCCATGCGAAGTATATGTTTTTTTCTAGTCTCTAAGGAAGAATTTACTGTTTCACCAACAGAAGCAGCATAACTATGTGTCTTATTGAGTTAGTGAGTGTCTGGAGCTCATTTCCCTGGTGAAGGGAATTAATAATTTTCAGAGAAAAAAAAAAGAGGATGGAGTCTAATACAGGCAAAAGAGCAAACCCATGATGAAACCGAGACAATTTTTTTAGACTTGTTTTTAAACTACTTTCTTGGTGTTTGATCTGCTTTATGGGATGGGGTGAGAGTAGGCTGTATCTGGAGTTGTAGGATTCTTTTTGCTTTTAGGAATGCATATGTTTGTACATGTGGAAGGTTTTGTTTTTCACACATGTGCTGGTATTCTTAGCATGACTCTATGGGTCTCACTCTCAATGGAGGAAAGGATGTATACTTGTGACTGTCTCATGTAAAGTGGAAGCACCATCTCCTGGTTCTTACACTTTTGTTTGTGCACCAACTTGATAGCGCTTTAGAGATTCTCTGGATCTGATTTTTATGCTCTGAGCAAATGGCCAGGCCATGCCCAAATCAACTGCCTTGCATGCCTGATGTGTCCAGGGTATACCACACTTGTTATGCATGTGAATTGCATGTGTACAGTGTTGGTTTTATCTAGGGTTTTTGGACATCCAGAAGTCCCAGACAAGTGCTTGGCCCTGAACTTTGTTACCAGGGACAGCAGATGGAGGCACAACCTCTTCCTGTTTTGCCCTTTCATTAAATTAGTCTGGTTGTAGCTGTACCAAATCTTGTGCAACTAGGGCAGCCTTGGATGGTGGGGATCAACTAGTCTGCAGGAGGAGCTGTTTTAACATGAGCTTCACTGGTATTTGCAAAGATAACTTCACAGATCTGTGAATTATTGACAGCTTTGGAAGAGCTCCTGCACTCTTAGTTTGGCAAGGAATGGAAACAAGATGACTACAAGCTAGAGCTCACGTGCTGAGATTCCCTTGATATCATTGGTACAAAGTAGAGGGTTTTTCCTCCTGCTCTGTTGTAACAAATAGATAATGTATAAACACCTGCTTGTGAATGTGTAATGTAATTATTGCTATCAATTCTTTTTCAGGGTATGAGCATTATAGAGCAGCTAGATCCTGTATCTTTTAGCAATTACTTGAAGAAATACCATAATACAATATGTGGAAGGCATCCTATTGGAGTGCTATTAAATGTAAGTAACTTGATTTTTTGAAGAATGTAACTTCTGGAAAAATGCTTGCATTTGTAAAACACAGCATTGCTGCAGTATTTCTTAGTTCTAAAATGTCAAGCCTTGAATTAATTTATTTAAGTGTTCTCAATTTGGTCTCTGATTTTCATGTCTTGCATATAAACAAATGTAAGCTCTTGAAAGGGCTGAGGGTTTTCAGTTCCCTAAGGGAGATGAGATACCACATTCCTTTTGTGTTTCAATGAAATGCAATCATTCACTTTCTCTTGAGCCTAAATAAATGAAAAAATAAATCCATCTCCCTGAAAAGTGTGTACTTTTTTGAATCAGTACTTATGAATATGTATTTATTTTCTCCATATTGCTAGCTATTGTGAATGCCTTGTGATGTCTGGCAATGTTTTTGAGTTTTGCAAATGTGGTGAGAGGTGGCCTCTGTAAGGATTAGTGCAGAGCACCATTAACTAATAAATTAACAGCAATTAGAATTCAGATTACTTTCTGGTTGCTGTATTTTTCTTTGGTGATGCAGTGCAGACATAAACCTGACTTAACTTAGTTGTCTGAATTTGGTTGCAGCTGCTTTACAGCACTGGTGGAGTGCTGCAGATTTGTCATATTGCTTGGGTGAATCTCACTGTATTTTTACTGTCATTCAAATCTGAAACAGGAAGCTTTTAAACTTTTTTAAAAGGGAAAACTTAATTCACTGGGAATGTAGTCTGAATGGAGAACAGAGAGAGGAACATTTTAAAGTGGAATCTGTAAAAGTTTGTATGAGCAATATCCATATTGGGGATGCATGTAGCAAAATTCAGTACTATGACAACTCTGCAAATATACCCAGCTCTTACCCTCAGATAATTATTAGTTTTGCAGTGAATCACAGCTGCATTCTGTTCATTCATTTTTGCCAATTGCCACCCTTTAATAAATTGCTGTTGTATCCTCTTTTCCCTTAATAGAAGAAGCAGAATCTGAAAAGTGCTAGTAGTGTTAGTTTTTTTTTTCTGTTTCCCCTGTGTTCTTGTATAAATTCCCCATGGAACTGAAAGCATTGTTTCTAAAGGAGGTGGTATCATGAAAGATTCAGTGTTGCTTCAGAGAACTGCATGGATGTACACAGTGCAGTGGGGGAAGTATTGGTGGATGAAACAGTGCAGAAATGGGCTATGTCTGCTAGTTACTGAGAGGTGCTTTTATAATGAGCTCATGAGAGATGGTGTAAGCACCTTTGAGACATAGGAACTGTAATTTCACCGATACCTTTTTTTAACCAGCTCTTTTTCTCTCCTCAGGCTATCAACGAGCTCCAGAAGAATGGAATGAATATGAGCTTTTCATTTTTGAATTACGCTCAGTCCAGCCAGTGTCGGAACTGGCAAGACAGCTCAGTGAGTTATGCAGCTGGAGCACTTATGGTCCACTGAACTGCTGAATGCTCAGGGATGGCACCTGCACACACTCTGTATACGGGGTCCCAGCCTAGCCCTTACAAAGATACAGTCCCTGGTCTTTGGGTATACTGAAACCTCAAACTAATAGAACTCTGTTCTTTTCTAGTAGGTGTAGTCCTTCCTTAGTTTCAACTCATTTAAAAATGCTTTCTTGTTTAGGACAATGGAAGGAAGACTGGTATCAGAGCTTTTTGTGAGAGTGTTTCTTTGGAAAAGATAATGGCTGTGAAGGCATGGTGGTAGACTGTCCTTAAAAATACAACATGTAAAGCATTTACCATATCCTAAATTTGCACTCTTTGCAGACCTGTGCACATATACTCAGCTTTCAGAATAGTTTTGCAAGTTGTAAACGGAAAAAGGGGGGAAAAGGGGTGGAAGCTTTTTAATAAAAGATAAAAAAGGAAAACAATGCATTTATAAATGATTCTGTATTAGAATATAATAAAACTCCAGTATAGTCAGTTACTACCCGTGATGTACAACAGATATCTTCTATTTTAGTTGCTAATAAAGGGCTACACAAACCAAAATAGTCTGATTTAAACTTATTGCTTTGTGTTCTGTATGTGGCTGCTTGTCATTAACATTCTTTATCCTCAGTTCTTATGCTTGATAATTCAGCCATTCCGTAAAATACTTTAGAATGTATTTTGTATTCAACATTTGTTGACTACATCATTTATGGACTTTTTTTTAATCTTAAACCTGCGCTATGACTTCAGCCGTGCAAAAGAATTTGGAAGACTTTTTGTATAGTCTAATCTTTTTCCTTTCACAATTAATCTATGAAGTAGTATCTTTTAGTATGTGATACAGATTTGTATCAGCAGTACACTTTTAATGATTTTTATGCTCAGTTTGATTATTCAAGTGAAATAGATGAAGTATTTTTGTTTGAAGTGACTAAAAATTGAAAACAAGCAGTAGCTTGAAGATCATAATTCTTAGCGTATCTATCTGGCATTCATGGGCCACAGAAGCCATACAGTGCTAATCTCAAGCAATTATTCCTCAAAAATTATTTGGAAGGGGAAGGTAAGGCTTCTCTTTTTTTTTCTTTCCCATTTTTATTTTTTTGTTCTTTGACCGTGGGTAAAATTGTTTCATGTTTTTTAAACATCCCATGTTAAAAGTTCTTGAATTTTCTTGCCAAAATAATGAGGTAATTATTTCAGTTGTCATTCCCAAAGAATTCCTTTTGTTCTAATAAGAAATGCAAAGTAGGATGCAGTATTGGCTCATTATCTAAATGGAGATTTCATTCCTTGATACTTCACCTGCTATCAAGAAACCTCCTGATACATTCAGCTTTTCTAAGTGGCAGAGGGGAATTTCAGAATTCAATTTAGATTATCTCTGAAAGTTGTGGAAATTGCTGCATGCAAAGTGTTAGCTGAAAGCATACCAGACATCTTGATTATTCCTATTCAAATACCCTCTGCTTGCATCACTTCTATTTATGTTACCACAGTTGGCCACCACTTTAATAATAGCAGGTGAATTCTCCATTTATAAAATGAACTACTTTGCAGATGTTCAAAATCCATCCCAAATGCCAAACTCCTGTGCATGCCTGTTCTTTCAGTTGCCTTACTGCTCTGCCTTGTTCTTGGAAAGTCTCAGCAGCAGACAGGGAAAACAACTTTCAGCTTACCGTTGACAGACCAGCAAGAAGGCTGTGCAGGTCAAACTGAATTGGTAGCCAGTCTTTGTAAATACTTGTCTGACTGTGCCTTATTAACAAAATAGTTTGATCATGAAGTTTTTTTAAAAAAATCTTTGGTGAATACAAGTTTAATTAGGGCTTGGGTTTCTTTCAGTCTTACACCAAATGCTTAACATCATTATTGAATATAGTTCATTGGAACAGTTAAGAATATACTTTCTCCCTAAGGTAAACGTAGTAATTAGCTTCTGATTATAAATGCCAAAGTTGCATCTTAGTTGTGTGAGATAGTTTTAATGAAAAAAGCCCATAACTGGAAGAGCTTTGAGGAAATTGGTCAGCCATTTTGCTCAGCGTAATGTTATTAAATATCTTATATTGAAAACACTTCACATGTAAACTGTACAATGTATTTCAAAATAAAGTTTCTAATTAAAATGGGAATTTCTGTGCCTACTAGTGATAACCAGCAATGACAGTTCAGAAACCCACTCAGAGAAGTTGAAAGCTTTGTGGAACCTGTTCTAACTTAAAAAGCCTTTGTAAAAGCTTTCTCTTTTTTAGCAGGAAATACCTGATTTCAAAGAACTTTTTTTTTTCCTTCCCTTTTGGTGGGTTTGGAAGGAGTTGACTTGAGTGCTCTGTTTCCTGGTGTGCTTAAGATGTGTCAGGAGAAAAAGCAGAATCTTCTGAAAAATCTTCACTCAAGATTATTAATTCATTATTTTAGCTTTACCACACATTCTGTTCTCATTTAAATATACATTTATATATAGCATATTGGGACAAAGAGTGTCTGATTTAGACAATACTGAATATTAAGTCCTGCTCACTTTCCTGGAGGTTTCTTCTGTGCATAGAATGCCTGAGCTTTGACTGCTCTTTTGGTGCAGGAAATCCAGCCAGGGACATGACTCCCTTTTTAAAATTTTGGTGTTTTAGAGAAATGTTCACTGTGTGAAAATGGTGAGTAAAGTATTCCTTCTGTTCTCATGTTCACAAAGGAGCTTTATATATTTTGATTCCCTTAAATGCGGTCTAAGAAGTTCCTTTCAAGTACTATCTACTGAGTTCATGGTTCTTCAGTTCAATGTTTTTAACACTGAAGTGGCACAATAGATCTTCCACTGTTTTACGTTTAGATCAGCAGAAGTAGGAGGAAGCAGAGGCAGAAACAGCATGTTCTCCAGGACAGTGAAGGTCTCTGTGGGCATTGGGAGCCACTTCCATTGAAACCCTCATGGCATGGAGTGAGTTGGGTGTAGCTGCTCCAGCTCTCAGCCTTTGCCAAGTTATTATATAATGACAGTTTGGCTGTATTTGTTTATTTAAAGATGAAAAAAAACCCACTTGAGTGGCTTTGATCCAGTGTTCTCATTTAAGCTGGACTTCTCCAGTGCAGTTCTCCTTTCTCAGTGCCTTCAGAAATGTTGTTTGCCCTCGCTTTTTTAGACAGCTCTTGCTCTCACTGGTTCCCAGTCAGGGGCTTGCTATGTGTGAGTGTTGCATATTGCTTTAGGCTTTACTTGGGAATTTTGGATTGACATGTCAAGTAGTGAAATGGAGGGAGGGGGGAGTCTGACCACCTGCACACAGTCTTACAGTACTTCAGCATTGTTATTTCTGTAGCTGTAGAGTTTTTCCATTTCCTGTTTCTAATTTTCCCTTTATTCCCTCAGGAGGAGGAAAAAAAACAACAAAAAAACCCCAACAAAAACCACTCTTCTCTGCATCAAAGGAAGTTTGGCTCTGAAATCATCAGTCACCATGAATTGCAGTTGCTATTTCCTCAGGCTGAGGAAACTAACATCTGATCCTCTTTCAAAAGATGGCCAGAACTATTGTGTTTCTGGAGAAATGTTTAAAATCCCTTTGCTTTCCTACATCAGTGGCAAAGCTTCCTGAAATTTAACCTAGAAAAGATCTTTAGTGTGACTAAGTACAAATTTGGGGGTCTAGTGTAGTGCATGTCCAAGCTGTGAGATGTTTTGGGTTGGGACCCACAGTGTAGCCAGATGGCATTTTCAATAGATGGTTGCAAAACATGACTTGGAATTAGTCTGTAGGGGTGGAATTACTTTATTCTTTCAGTAATGCACAATCTATTGTCTCTGAAGTTTGTTTTATTTCTTGGGTTTTTTAAAATTTGATTTTGCCCAATTCTGAAAATAATTTGTCCCTACGGACAATTTCCAGATACCTGATGTCATTTGGTGGTTATCTTATGCCAGGATTAGCTGAAAACTCAGTGTTTGTTTCTTCATGTCTTTTCTGGTGCCTGTTTAGTATGTGCATTCCCTACTGCTGGGGTCTGGGGCATCTCTCCCATTGCTTATGCCCCAGGAATGAAAATGCTGTGGTACAGATACATCCAAATATTAAGAAAGCATTTATGTCAGTTCGTTTGTTTTCTTGCAGGTTGCAGGAGGGTGTGTTGGTAGAGGCTTGGATCTTTTTGGAAAGGGCAGAGAAATGAGAAGATGGGGAAGAAGATAGTTGCTTTTCAAGGTTGATGTCAGCAACTGTTGTGCTATGCTGTTTGGGAGCTGACATGCTGCCAGCACTGCCCAGTGCAGCTGTCAGTCAGGTGCAGTGGTGGGCAGCCTGTTGCTGCTGCTTCAAAGAGAAAACATGCTGGAGGTATCTTGTCAAGTGCAGCTCAGTTTGTTGAAATTCAGGGGTGAGAATCCTATGCTGAAATCTTTAGGTTAGAAAGGTAAATAGAGGTATCTCTGCCTCTTTGCAAAGGTGACACATGGACCTCAACACTCCCCATATTTTTAAGGTGATGTGTTTTGATTCTTGGTGGATTTAAGAGAAGGTAATGTAAGTAATTTTCTCAGTCCTGTCATCTTGATAGATATAAAAATGTATTCCCTCTGAACACTTCTAGATACCTTTTTCAAAGCTTGTGGAGCCCAAGTTATTTTATTATTAATGTCAAACAAAAATATATTCTAATTGTAGTAGTTGTGTTTAAATCTCATTAAGAGAATTAGTCAGAGCCTCATATTCTGCAGTGAGGGAAGCCAGTAATGAAACTTAAGACTTAAATTATCTAATATCTGCTCTGTATATGACAAAGACCTAAATGACAAAAAGAATAAAACATTGTGTTAAACATCAAATTAAGAACTCTGCAAACCCAAACTCAAGTTTCTTTTCTCCTCTAGTGACCTTTTAAAAAGTGAGAAATTAGTTTCCTGAGCCTGTGACTGTATCTTAACAAGAGTGAAAGCTACAGTGCTCTTGGATGCAGGCCCTTTTTTGTAAAAGGTGTTTATTTTTCTGCTGAACTTTTGCAGCAGAAAGTGGAATGTTATCTTAGTTCCTGGGCTGCAGAGACTTGTCGGGGCTCCTGATCTGTGTGGGGCAGGTAGGGAAACCCGTTCCTGGGTTTTGTCAGCTGAGACTTAAACTACTTTTCATTTGTCTCCAAAATTGTTACAAAGATTTTGAAGAGTGAGCCTTTAAGCTCAGCTATGATTAATGTGTTGAACTCGTGCATATTTTTTAACTGGTAGAGTTTATTTTTCTTTATGATCACAGTCCAAAGAGCTGGTGTTACACAAACATTCAGGAAGATACCTGCTGTAAATAGGTGGTCTGGAAATGCAATCTGGCCTCACAACTGCAGGGAGAAAGCACATTTCTACATTGTGAGGAACGGGTTTGTGTTTGCAGAGCTGTGATGTAACCTAATGCTGCTTTCAAGCTGTTGTGAAATAAACTGACTTGGTTGTTCAAAGTAAGCCCATAGCTCTGGAATGGGCTCAGCGTTGTATCCATCAGATGGGCAGCAGGGCAGTGAGCTGCACCGCTGACAAGTGCCCCGCGTATTTCCAAGCCAGCTTCAAAGCACTGGGCTGCTGGGGGAAAACAGTTCCATTTAAGTGGCAAACAGGTATGTTGTGACTCTACTTTATGGAGACTATGCGAGTAGTCCCATGTTCATTTAAAGAAAAGCATTAATCCAAACCGCAGGAACACAACTCACCAAGACCTAAAGGAAGAGCCCGGCAGGTGTGTGTGAGTGCGCGTTGCGGGAGAGGCGGCGGTGGCAGGGCCGGGCTGGCCGGCGCTAGGTGTCAGTGTGGGAGCAGCCACGGCCCCGGCACCGCAGGAGTGCCTGCTGCCATCTGCCAGATACCACACACAGCCCTGGCTGTTCTGCCTTGTCCTGAGCTTCCTGGCCCTGGCCAAAAGCCCCTTTTCCAACAGCCTCCGTGTTTTACGCGCAAATCCTTATTTATAAGTTGGGAGATCGTCACCTGCTGAGTTGCCTCTGTCACAAACTACAGGAAAAATGGTAACAGCGTCTGTTATGTACAAATGTTTCAGTTGACAAAGCTCATAACCAAACACTGCAATAAAGCAATGGCACAGCTCCCACAGTGCCTCTGGGCCCAGGCCTTCCTGTTCTGCTGTAACCAGCCTGTGTTCTGTGAGTCCTGCACAAATTGCTGCCCTTGGTCTGTGTGGTGTTTCAGCAAGGGTGTTCTTCAATTCAGGAACACGTGGCAGCCTAGGTTACGAGCTGTGTGAGGGAAGGGCTTCTTCCGAGTGCCAAGTGGTACTGCAGCTGGAAGGTGTTCAACAAGTGCTCCTGCCACTGTAAAGGTGGTGGCAAAGGTCCAATAGGTTTTGGTATCGCAGGCTCACAGGGGCAGCTGGAGCTGTTACCCTGCTTGAGCTGGGGGCAGCAGGAGAGATGTGAGCGTCCTCTGTGGAATCACCCACCCTTGCACCCCATGACCTTGGTCTGTGTGTTTGGTGTAGCCTGGCAAGTGGAGGGTTCCTCCCGTGGAGATGGGGGCCACCCATTGAGCTGTGTATCTTTGAGCATCTTCTACCTCTGCACAGATATTTGTTTTTTTCAAAGCTTAAAAAAACCTCTGTGTCTGACCGAGCTCTCTCTGAAGTCAATGGGAGACATATCAAACTTCACATTCTTAAGGGGATTTGGAACGGCTCGAGAAAGTGGTGAGGGAGCCAGGTCTCAGCATTGTAACCTGGGGAGAGACTGTGGGAGGAGGGTGCTGGCAGCCCATGCAGTGGAACAAGAGCAGAGATCAAGGAGATGCACTCAAATTGTCTGGAGATAAATGTCCATGCTGTCTAGCCCTAAGCAGAAGTTTTGTTTATCTGATCTTCAGTTAATTTTACAAGATTATTCTGTTCATTGAAAAAGGAAAAGGAGTCAAGCTGCTGGGGTTTTTTTAATTTTTTAAAACACATCTAGATTTTCTTGACATATGAGCTTTTCCATGACTAGAGTTTCTTTTAGCTAACCTCATCTTTATCTGAAAGAGACATCTCAGGCCAGATCCAGCTTAATTTATATTTGCAGCATTCCAGAATGAAGTTAGAAGGTGAGGGTCTAAAAAGTCATGCTGGAAAAGACAAAAATAGAAAAGAAAAAAAGAGAACATCCACTTCTTTTTCCTGTCTAACTGGAACAGTTTGTCCAGTAAAGAGAATTTGAAGTTCATATTTTTCCTTTTCCTTGCTGTGTTGTTTTTACCACTGAAGAGCATCTGGGCCCTGGCAGCTCCTCGTGTGCTGGAGTGTGCCATCACTAGTCCTTACCAAGAAATGCAGACCTAGCACTAGTGTTGCTCTCTGCCCAGGGGCAGGAAGGTGTGTGCTGAAATGGCCACTGTAGGTACTGTGTCTCTTTATATTTTTTTTGCATGGGTGTAGATCCTAAAGATGCTCTTTAGGTGCTGGCTGTTGCTAGTGCAGAGCTGTACCCTCATAGGAGAAAAGGTAAAACAGAGTAAGAGGCTGTGTCTTGGACTCTCCAGCATCTTGCTGTACTGAGAGAAATGAAAACTGAGGGGGAAAGCCCAGCTTGACCAGGGCCAGAAAGTGCAGTTGGACCTGTGTGAGCTGAAGGCAGGGCCTTAGGTGATCCAGGGCATTGCCAGACAAAGCCCTGCATGTTCCATCTAGGGAAATACCACCACACCTCCAGGCAGCCTGTCCCAGCCTTTAGCTGCTCTCACAGGAGAACGGGGTTTTTGTTCTGGAGACAAAATTTGCCCTGAAATGTCTTAACTGCCCATCACAGTGAATCCTTGTGAAGGGAGTGCCTTCATCATCTCTCAATATCTAATGCAGGAAGGCAGGAATGGAATCCCCCTGAGCCCTCACTTCACCAGGCTGAATGAACCCAATCTCTTCAACCCTTCCTCGTGTGTCAAGTCTCCAAGCCTATAACCATCTTGGGGCACTTAACCCCCTCCTCCCCACCCCTAAACCTGCTGGGCTGCCCCCAGTTTTTTAATGCCCTTCTTGACCATGGGGGTAATACTGGGCATCATCAAATGTGATGTCAGATAGCTGTAACCCTTGACGTGCTGGGTCCAGTCTCACTGAAACAGCACAGTCAGGTACTGGTACAGTCACTGCCATGGACTATTTTTCATCACAAGCTTTCAAAATGCTTTGTAAGGATGTTTTAGGAGCAGCTCTCTGTTTTGGTGCTCCTGAGATTCTTCAGAATATGACAAAGCTTCTTCAGCCCTCCCATCTACAGATTGGAAGAATTAAGTCTTATTTTAGCTGCCCTCTTCTGTCCAGATTCCCAGCAGGGCAGACAAATACCTCACATCCTGCAATGTGTAACTCTAGGATGAAATTTACTGGGGCAAAAAGACCCCATAAAAGAGTAAGAGAGGTACATCAATTTTTACATGTAAATGAAAGGTGATGAAATCTTCCAGGTTTCTCTCATGTCCACACCTCATGGAAGGAATTAAACTTTTTCTAAACTGTTCTACAAATGAAACACCATGTTTGTCTTGAATATTTCCCTGAGCAACATGACATTGACACAAAAAATAAGCCCTGATTCTTGTATTGATATGCCATCTGGGTAATTGCTCCACCAGGTCTCTGGTGATGGGGTTTTCATGTTCTGTGTGAGAGTGCACTGGCCTTCTTCCCCAGCTCTGTGCTTGACCAAATGTTGAACTACCATCCAAGCAAGGATCTATGCCTGAGCTTCCTCATCTTTATAGCAAAAACCATGGTTCTTGACTTCTTTTTGATAGCAGAAAGACATTAGCCATCTCTACTATATCTGTCCAGGTCTTTACACAGAATCACAGAGTTAACTAGGTTGGAAAAGACCTTTGAGATCATCAAGTCCAATCTATGACCTGACAGCAGTTTTTCAACTAAACCACGGCACTGAGTGCCCCACCCAATGTTTATTTTAAACATCTCCAGGGAAAGGGGCTCCACCACCTCCCTGGGCAGCCCATTCCAGTGCCCAATCACTCTTTCAGTGAAGAATTTTTCCCTAACGTTTGAAATAAGCTTCCTCTGGTGCAGCTTGAGACTGTCCTCTCATTCTGTCTCTGGTTGCCTAGGAGAAGAGACTGTCCCCCCCAGCTGACTACAACCTCTTGTCAGGCAGCTGTGGAGAGTGATAAGGTCCCCCCTGAGCCTCCTTTTTTCCAGGCTAAACAACCCCAGCTCCCTCAGCTGTTCTTCACAGGACTTATGTTCCTGACTCTTCATCAGCCTCGTTGCCCTTGCAGGCATTTGGAGAGACAGCAGTGTTGCATCGTGTGACATTGGAGAGGTCCACCACCCATGTCTCATTCAGGATGCCCAAGCTTAAACTGCCTGTGGCAGATGTTTCTCCACTGTGTTCATGGAAAACCTTTGGTGTGGTGATCCCCAGGCCATGGCATAATCCTGCCAGGGCTTTGCTGCCATTCCTGGGAGGCATTTGGGTTGAGCTCTCTTCTCTAAAACTTAATCCCTTTTGCTTTCCTGTCCCAGCAGACTTGTTAAACTCTTTCACCTCCTTTGCAGCTGCTGGTTTTGATTGTGAAAACCTTATTGTATTTCTTCTCATTTTTCTCTTCCCTGTCAGGAGCAGCCCAAATCCTCTCCATCGTTTTCTACACCATGACTAGTTGCTCTTTTCCTCTGGGCTGCTGGTCAACATTTCTTTAACTGGAGAATCCAAAATGACTCATTTATGCTGAGACCAGACTGGTGCCAAGTGTGGGGGAGTATAACTTCATGTTTTCACATTTGTCACCACTGCACGATGTGACCCAGAATGATGCTCCCCCTTCCTTAGTAACAAGTCACTGTGACACACACTGACACCTAAATCCAACAGAACAACTGTATAGCCAAGTGTTGACTTGCTAAATGTCTGCTCTCCTAAAACTCTATGTCAGGTTTGCACTTTTTCTTGTCCTTATCAAACTGCCTTCTGTTGTTCAGATACTTTCTCCAGTTTGGCGAGATCATTTTGAATTCCTAGGCTGTCTCCTGTATACTAGAAGTCCTTCTACCCTGGCCATCATCTTCAAATTTATCAATAGTATTTCAGGAGCTCAGTATCCATTAATGAAGATAGAGTGTAGTACCATAGACCGGCTTCAGTGAAATCCATACTTTAAGCACTCTTCTAGTTTGACAAGAAATTTACTGACAGTGACTCTTAGAAGCAAGTTTTCTAACCATCTCTGAACTGTCCTTATAATGGTGTCATGTTGACTCAAGTCAGCTCCCCCTCTAACACCCCAGGTAAGAAAATAGTAAAGCTTTACTGTAGTCAAAGCACTCTGTTGCTGATGTAGATTTATCCAATTTATCCTCTCACAGAAGGAACCTGCAAAGGTTTGAAATCTTAGTTCTTCATTAGTCTATATTTGCCATCATTCATCTGCTTGGCAGCTTTCATGTATTTGCAATGGTTTTGGTTTGTTCTTACAGTGTTTTTATGGGTACTAAAGTTCAGGCAACTGGTCTGTAGTTGTCTTGTTTCTCTGTCCTTCTTTATTAAGCTCATCACTCCATTTGCCCTTGATCAGTTTTGTGGGACCTTAGTTGCCCAGCCCAAATTCTCAGGTAACCCCAGCCAGCTCTCAGGTAGTTTCTGCCAATGGTGGAAATACCAATGGGGAATTCCATTAGATGCCACCAGTTTGAAAATGTTTAATTTATCAAAATGGTCTTTTTAAATGAGTTGAGATAGCTTTCTCTTTTTTTAGAACCCTTAAATCTGAGTTTTTTGATGGCAGTCCTGTCAGCTGTCCAATCACACCTTGACCCCTTCAGTGGAAACAGAAAAAAAATTGGATAAATGTGACATTGATAGATTTAAGTGATAGAAATGTGGGAAGGAAAGGACAACCTGGTTCAGCAAGTCCCATCTCCAGTGCCCATGAAGTGTAGCATCATGCAGAGACTACACAAGTCTCTGCACCTAACAAGCCAAACCTGCTTTAGCATATTCCTGGTGCCAAGGGGGATTCAGTGCAAGGCTCAGACTTGTGATCTCTTGGTGCAAAGCTTTGGCTGGTGGTGGAACAGTGAGGAGAAAAACACAAACAAGAACTCCAGGAGGGAGCCTGGGGTAATGGCAATGCCCATCATTTAAACAACACGTTTGCTAAGTTTTATAAGTGTTCTTCTTCTCAATTCAAAGGAAAAGACACTTTATTCAGTCTTCATTCTTTTCTGCAGCAATTCATGACTTGCCTATGACTTTATGCTATCTGATTTCTAGTTCTCCAGGTTTTTTATGCACCGTCATCCCAGATCAGATGCCCTCAGAAACATCCCCAAATTGTAAAAATAGGTTAATCATCCAACAATCTCTTGTTTCAAATTCAGTAAAGTATTATACAAGCATTCACAAATGATGGTCTTTAAAAAAAGGAGTAGCTTTACATTTCTTCATGGTTCTTACATGTTTCTTCAACTAATGTACAAAGCAAAAATGTTTTGGAATATTACTTTTTTTAAATAATAGTTGGTTTTAGTGAGTGTTAATCTTTGACAGATGGCTCTGTCCATCTGGCACTACTGAAGAGCATAAAAAATTAATTTATGTGGAAAATTTATTTAAAATTGTGTACTAATGAGAAGCAACTAAAACAACTGATCTTTTCATCCTGGGAGAGCATGAGGGTGCCAAAGCACCACTAATAAATTCCACTGCCAAGAAGTGGGAGACAGTTTGCAGACAGAACTCATGGCATGAATACTTCTTCTCCTGTCTTGGTTGTGAAATATTTCTAAGGACAAAAAATCCTGTGGGCAAAGTGCAGTGTCCCTCACAGACAAATTCACAA
Source organism: Brachypodius melanocephalos (assembly GCA_013398615.1). Taxonomy (NCBI): domain Eukaryota; kingdom Metazoa; phylum Chordata; class Aves; order Passeriformes; family Pycnonotidae; genus Brachypodius; species Brachypodius melanocephalos. The sequence goes on along the minus strand of VZSR01001479.1, from coordinate 20,804,780 downwards.
AGGCTCTGGCTTGTGCTGAAGGAAGGTGTGATATCAGCCTGCTCCTCATTCTCTGGTATGATAGAGGGCATCCCTCATGGAAAGGCAGACCTGGAGATTCTGGATCCAGGTGTGCCTGGCTCAATACAACACCTGAAGAAATGTGGATGGACAACATTTCTGCTGCTCCCACCAGACTAAAAACTTTATCCTCACTCTGCTTGCTGAGAAGCCTGCAGCCCTTGCCAGCTGCCCCAGCAGTTTGGGGTGCTGAGGGCATTGCCAGGAGAAGGCAGTGGGAGAAAGGTGAGCACAAAGTCTGCACCACGGGAGAAGAGGAAGGAGGAGGAGGAGATGAGGGCCCTCTAGAAAGTCTGCAGCATGGCTCAGGCAGGGAGGTGGGTCCACATGAAACCAGGCTTTATTAGTCTGGCTGATGCTGGAGAAGTGTTACTTGAGCAGGCATCAGCTTCAGAAAAAATAAAAGGGCAGGAGAGGCCCTGCAACTAACAGGTGCACAAAAATTCATTATAAAACATAAATTTTACCATCTTCACAGCATGATCCCTCTCCCATAGTGACCTGTTTGGTGACTACACTTGAATTTTTTGAGACCTTGACTGGCTTGCTGCATTGTTCAGGGAATCTGAAAAGTTATTTGGATGTGATGTCATACTCAGACAATAAAGCACACTTTGACGATGACAAGATAAACATTAATCTCCTCTATTTTCTTATTTTAACATCAAGTACTCAATTTGAAGAGAAATATGATTCTCAAATTCTTCCTGAAATAAAAAAACCCACAAACTACCATTCCTCTAATGTTGTTCAGGAAAGTTCTTCCTGTCTCCAGTGGGCAAGATGATTGTCTTATCTTGGACCATGAAAGGGTTGAGTATTGTTTTGTGCTGAAGTAAAAATATTTCATCCTGAAGATTGGAACAGATTACTTAGTATTCCTCCAGAAAGCAGATTTATATTTAGAATGACAATAAGGTTTTCTTAGCAATAGTAATTTTTTTTTTTTCCTGCAAAAACAGTGTTCTGAAAGTAAATCCTTAGAAAAAATTGCTTTGCATTAAAAACATGCTTTCTCTTTCGTGACTGCCAGGTCAGGTTAGTCTCTTCAATCTCTGTGGAAAATTCTTAGGTGATTTATTAAAAAGGAAAACTATTCAGAATTTTGCCATGCAATAGCAATCTATTAAAATGCATGATTTAGTTAAACATGTATTTTTCTGGTGGTGTTATAATCATGAAGTATCTGACACCAGAAGCATCATTTCTATTACATTTCAGTTGCATAATTTTGAAGGCTGTAAAGCACTCTTCATTTCCTTTTATATGCTCTATTATGATTCCCTAGCAGCAAGAGGTAATATTTCCAGAGTTCAAAGCCAAGCTTTTGTCTGCATTGGGTGCTGGGGGAAAGCCATCAGGATGCTTGGTCTGTGAGCCTGAGAAGCTGAAAGTGGATCCCTGGTGCCCCATATTCTGGCTGCACAACTGTCTGTGAAGTCCTGAGTGTGGTACTTTTGATACAGGAGACTGAGGAGGTTTGGCACCCTTTAAAGAGGATTGGAATCCAGGAATACTATGGGTTAGGGTGCCTCTACAATTTGCCTTCAAGAGACACATTGAGAAAGGTCAAGACCTAGTCCCTTCCTCCAGATTGTGGTCACCCAAACCCAGGTCCTCTTTTGAGGGTTAGTGCTAATGTGTTGCTTTTCAGAACCAAATGAGTTCTTTGCATCCTTCAAAAAAAGAAAAAAAAAAAAAAAAAAGAAAAAACAAACAAACAAAAAACCCCCACCGAAACTAGAAAAAGAGCATTGGTGGTAATATAATAAAATACTTGAATTTTATATTAGTGGTTTGGACATGTGCTCAGGAAATGTGACACATGCCTTTTAAGCTTTTCTCAGCTGGAGGATGTTCAAACCCACATCAGAGAAAATCAGCAAGAAAAAGCCTGTAGCTGAGGGATGAGAGTGCTCTCAGGGCAGAGGGCAGGTCTGCTTACACATTGCACTCTGGTCTTTGGATGAAAAGCAAGAATAATCCTGGGAACACAGGCTTGAGCTTTGCTGGCCTTGTGAGTTACAGTTCCTCTATCCTGGTCTCTTCTGCAGTGCTTAGAGAGCTGCATTTGTACTGCCTCGGCCCAAGGGTCCTGGATCTGTGACAGATACTTAAAATTATTACTTTGGAATAAAACTGCCCTGATAGAAACCTCACAGAGGCAGGGCATGGGTGTTTTGTAATTAGGTGCTGGTTTTTGAAGCTGGCCACGTACTCACAGCCTACATTTTACCTTTATCAGCTTTATGATAAAAACCACCAGCACTTCTCCTCCACTGAAACCCATGTCCTGAGCTCAATGTCTCGATGCAAAGACAACACACATGGTGGTCACAGCATTGGCAGGCTTTCCTTCCCCACACACTGCATTAAAAGCTGACTTGCAGTTCTTGCCTCTGGAAATGCCAGCTTAAAAGGGTTCCAAAGCACCCAGATGGTTTGAAAGAGAGTGGCCCCGTCGGAAAAGGTCCCATGTGAAAGCTGCACCGTCAGCTTTTTGCACCTTCCCAAGTGTAAAGCCAACAGAAATCTTGTGTTGTAGTGGGGCCAAACCCCTCTGAGTGTTTCCCATGGCCCTCGCTGGTCAGGCTGAAAGCCAGACTATCTGTGCTGGTGGGAGAGGCCTGAGCCCATCCCTGGAGAGGCACACATCGCCTGAATGTAAATAACTGAAGCAGAAGAGAATTAAATCCAACAGCTATTTAGAAAGAAATTCACAAACAGATCTGCCCTTCTACTGCCAAGGGTGTGCTCTGTGGAACCAAGGCATTTTATTGTAATTATCATGCTACCAGAGGGTCTCTTAGAGCCCTGATTCCCACAGCCCAGCAAACACAAAACAATCCCAGAACTGATTAAAAGTAGTAATTCAGATTCTAGCTGTCATGAGCTAGAGAGAAGCTTGAAATTGTTACTTGGTTTTTATTAAAGAATTCAAATAAGCAAAATGTCATGGGTTTTTCTGTGTAATTATTTTAAAACTGAAGCCTTTACGTAAAGAAAGAGCCTGATGTGTGATTTTTGTACAGTGTAGTTGGAAATTCTGTGAGTAGGACTACCCTGCATGTGCTAGGTCACTTCGCATGTGCTCCACTAGAAATTAGAATCCAGATGTCCATTTGGCAGCTAAACCTCCAGATACCTGGCTGTTTGGATCTCTTCTGGAGATGCTGCCCAACATTAGTTAGTGTTTGCATTGCAGCATCTGGTGCTGCCTGTGGTGTCCCTGCAGAAAGAAACACTTTTCCAGAGGTGGCATTCACAGTCAGGCTTGTCACCAGGGGCTTGACATCCACAGCACCACAGGTGATTTTTAAGCTCTGTTCTTTCCTGTAGTTGGAGCCTTTGGAAACCTCTGGAAGAGCTGCCCAGAATAAGGTACAGGTAAAGAAGGGCTGCCCAAGAAACTTGCTGAATTTCTGCTTTGATTGTGCTGCAATGACAGGAGCTATTTCAGATAGACTAAGATAAGCAGCAGGTAAGTAGCACCATATGGAAATAATGCTTCTCCCATGACAGAGGGATTTTTGTGCTCTCATTCAGCTTTGCAAGAATAGTGTACAGGCATGGGAAAGCAGTGGGAAAGTCACAGAGCAACCAGAGCCCTCCATCTGTAACACGCTCATTCCTCCTGCCCCTAATCATAAAAAGAGCAGGCAAGACTTGTTTTCTCCTTCCTCCCTATTTCTTCCTTTTTTGCAGAGAAAGCAAGTTAACTGAGCCAGCCTGATCAGGGAGCAGCTGAAAAAAAAGAAAAACAGAAAACAAAACCAGGAAAGTTTATAAAAAATGAATGCGTGCTTTTTCCTGAAAGAAAAGAAAAGGATTTTCAGAAGATAACCAGTTCTTGACATGGGAACCTCATTCCCCAAAGCCAATACTGGAGCCAAGAGGTCAGATCTAGTATCTTGCTGTTTGCTATTAAGTTTGCATGTTATTAGGTTGGAAGGTTTTTGGTTTATGCTGTGACTATGAGGGAGTGCAAGCTTTCAGCCACACAAACAAATCCTGAGGCTTTAGCACAAGCTCAGCTTGTCAGTACAAAACAACATTTAATTAACCTAGAAACTGTTACCCAGGAGTTTGTCTGAGCAACAAATGATCAAAGAAGATGTCTCTCCCCCCTTTCATTGGTCTGGTTTGACTCCCTACAAAGGGATGTTTTGCACTCTGAGCGTGGAGGGGGGATGTTCTTCTTTGAAGTTGTTTTCAAGGGCTTTTGGCAAAGGTGGTAAGAAGGGCGATGTTTTCAATCTTCTCTTCGCAAAAAAATTACCAGCTGCAGAGGCCAAAACCTTTCCCCTAGAACTGCAGAAGAGTGCAAAAGGCTGCTCCTCCAACAGGTGGTGAACTTCTTCCTGATAAACCTCCTCTGCTTTTATACTGGCTTTTTCAGGAGCCAAGTCAAGGCCCTTTTGCTCAAGCACAGCAAGTGACGAATCAAAGGACACGTTGCCCAATGGGTCTGCAGTAAGCTGGGACGAGAAACTGGATGAGAGCTGAGCCTAAGACAAATTGTTAAAGTTTTGCTCTTGGCAGCATTTTCTGCCCCAGCCAAACCAGAAACAAAGCTGGGCTGGAGCTGTACACAGCTCAACTCCCTGCTTAACACGCTGTTCCCAAAGCGAAAGGCAGCAGGCTTCAAATGGAACTTTTAAGAGTCACATAATTTTATTGAATTCTCTTTCCTGATCCAGAGGGGAAGGAGCAGCAGCAGGGAGAGAAGGGGAGACCATCCTCTTCAGTGGTGTCACAAACTAATTAAGCTGATTAAAATCATGCTGTATCCATGACCTTGGAGGACCTGCAGCAAAGACAGCACGGCACATGGCTCAGTGGGTAACTATTTACATTGAACCCCACACGAGGGCTCGTAATGTATTGAATCCAGGGTTCTGGCAGGAACAAAAAAGACACACACACAAACCCCACAAAATTGACTTATTTTGTATTCTTAGAAAGGATTTATGGAAAAATGGAGATGACCTTTGATAAGGAGTTAAAAAGGAACTGAGGATAATATGCTTATTGGCATAACAGAGGTGCTTTAAGGACACTGTTTTAGAAATTGAGAGTAAATGCATCTCTCAAATAAATAAAAAATTTTTAAAACCCCTTATATGTCAGTGTGATTAACCAGCAGAAGCTAACAGAAGTTTAGAAAAAAAAGAAAGGGGAAAAGGTTATTTCAAGTAAGGGATAAAGACGATGTCTGTCAAGGTAAACGTGAAAACATAAAAAGGTTGGACCAGATGAAAGATTTTCAAGAGCAAGTCACCAGAGGGAGAAGTTAATGTTAAAGGTTTTTAGACACACCAGAAGTAGGATGTGTTTGTAAACACATCAGAAGCAAGAAATGGTTAGGTTATGTAATGAAAGCTCGTTTGCACACCCAGAGAGGAGCACAGAGGGTGGGGGGTGTACAACACCCTGCCCAGGTCCTCTCAGGCCCATCACAGGGACCATCAGACCACCAAAGGTCCACCTCCAGAAGCCAGAGGATCACAGATGCCTGAGGGCAAGTGGGAATCCAAATCAAAGATCCCCAAGGAAGGAGGTAGGAACTTCTCCAGGCTTCTCCCAGGGCTGTCCCCAGCTGACTTCAGGCCCAGTGTCCAGACTTGAAACCCATCACAAAGTGTCATTGGGAGCAGCTCTCCAGACCTCCTTTTGATCTGTGGGGGTCACTGTTTGAGCTCTAGGACACATTATGTGGAAAGCAGTTTGGAATTATTCCTGCCTTATGACAAGATGCCTAGAGGAGAAACCAAAGAAGGCCAAAGGCAGCGATTTCAGTGATTGGAGTGCTTTGTGTGCCTGCACCTACTGGGAATGCATTTCCAGCCTCACTCTGGCTTGACCTGGGCTATGGAGCTGTGGCAGACTCACCTCTCTTGAGCTGTCAGACCCAGATGATGTATTTCACCCTAACAAACCAGCCAGAAGTTCTGTGGGAGTAACATGATATTGAGGTGTAAAATGAGCAAGAAGGACAGTTAGTGGCAATAAGGTTAGCAGGAAAGTTTTGGTGCTCATCGTGTTGGACTTTAGCCTCCCTTTATGGCAAGAAAACTTCCTAAAACTAAAGAATGAGTAAATGAGACTTCAGAAGTGCTGATATGAATAATGTCTGGTTAGCAGCCTAACCAGCTATTCAGACCAGGTTTCTGAATATAGCTATAACTCAGATAGTCAAACATGAAGCTACTGCTTGGATATATAATCCATCTAGGCATAATACCTCAGCTGTGGTGCCACAGGAATGGAAGATGATAGATGTGACACTAATTTTTAATCCAGGAAACAGATCAGCAATCCTGACTTCCACTCAGGGTCATGGCACAGACTGAGAGTAGTAGTCACAGAGATAAATGTGGCATGTTGGGAAAGGTCACAATGCATGTTGGATTCCTTTGAAGCTTTTCAAAAAGGATTAAATTGCCAGGGGGTTAGAAGGAAGATAATTTGTGTATCAATAACTGGCTGAATAATGGAAAACAAAATTTTCTCAATGGAGAAAGGACTTCAGTGGAATCCCTAAGGAATCAATGGTGGAGTCTGTGCTCTTCAGCATACACATAAACAATCAGATGTGTGTGAACAGTGAGGCAACAAAGTTTGTTGATTAAAAAATCTACTCAGATGTACTATGCCTATTTGAGTTCAGTCATGTCAAGTTTTCAAGTCATGTAATGATTTACAAGCAGATCCGTAATGGTAAAAATGGACAAAATTACAAAAAGTCTAAGACATAACTGAAATTTCACCCAGGTGCAAATAAAATAGCAGCTACAATCTGGATTTATTGTCTCATCTAGGTAGTTTTCAAGTAAAATAGTACTACAAATCAGTGTTATAAAAAACTGCTTATTGTAAGTTATCCTGTCTCTTTAACTGGAGATACCTGACCAAAAGGGCTGGCTGAAATCTGCTATCAGATATTATCTTAGCTTAAGCTGAGCAGCTTTACAGGCTCCTAGAAATAAAGGCTGTAAAGAGACTTCTGAGACCAGTCAATCCACTAAGCCTGAATGATATGTACTTGATCCTTTCCTGACAGACTCATGTTTCAAAGACCTGCAGCCTCAGGCAAACCAAAGGCTCCATCTTGCAACCCTTAATATTGCAATGTTTTCCTTAATGTATATATTCAGTGTCCTTTGCAGTAAATTAAGCCTACTATTTTTCATTGAGAATATGGGAAATAGCTCATTTATTTCCTTTGTAAAGCAACATTATACATACTTAAGGACATTAAAGAACTTCCCGACTTTTTAAATATTCTTTTCCTTCAGTCTGAGAACCCAGTTCCTTCAATCTTCCTTCACAAGTCGTATTTTCTGCAGGGATGAAAGCCAGACCACCACAAGGAATATTCCAGATGAGCTGTTACCAAGCACTGAGTGGAGGAGAATGGTCATTTCTTATGTCTTGCAGTCTGGAGTCTTTTATAAGAACAGTATTTACTTTATTGTCACCAGAAAAACACTGTTGATGTGAGTTCAGCTTGTTCAATTAGCTTATTGATTCCCCTTGGATCATTCCCAGCTATGATTTATGACTCCAGGGCCCTCTGTGCTTTTGGCTCGTTACCTAGAGACAGAGCAAACTGGGATGAGATTCTTTGGAAACCACCTCCATATATTTTACAGGGAGTAATGGACCACCAGGGGCTACTCTGTAGTCATATATGTCACCAGTTTTATACTGGGCCTGTGGCAGTTTTGTGGGAACCAGTGGTCGGGAAAGTATTGCCTTCAACCTTTGGATGTTCTACCTTTGAGGGGTTTCTGAAATGTAGCAAAGAGAAGTAGGCATATTGTCAGTAAGCAGAATTTACCTTGGAGCACTGTGGGCTTCCTCATGGTTCTACACTAGAAAAGACAGAGAATCAACCATCCAAACTGTGCTTCCCTAAATTGTAGTATCAAATGAAACAGTGCTGGGGAAGGCATGGCTAGAATCATGGATGTGGAAAGTCTTGCTTTGGCCCTTTCCATAAGATGTGTTTTCCCTGTTGCAGAAAGAAAGCAAACCAGTTTAACATTATTTATACTTGACACACCTGTCTTAGCTATACTCACCTTCTTTGTCTTCCATATATAGTTTGTTCATTTTTTTCCACCAATATCTTTTCGATGGAAATTTCCTTTCATCAGTTGATAACTTCCCATCTCCATTCTACACCTTTCAAAATTATCCCTTGTAATTTTGATTTTGTCATCTTCGGGGCACCTTGTTTGCCCTTTGTGGGTTTGCTGGGGTTGCATCATTCTGAGGTTACCTTCACTCAGCCTTCAGGATGTCAGGCTGAACTTTATTTGTTCTAGTCCCATTGAAGGCTTCTAAATTATCTGAATAATTTCTATGTCAGGCTTTGCATATTTTCAAGTGAAAACTTCCATTTGCATCTGATTCCAATCTTTTCAGATACCTGCTTCAAATACTTTTGCTCAGATGCAGACAACAATAAGCTAAGTGGAAAGGCCACAAAGGCAATTTCACAATATTCTTTACTAAGCCTCAGTTAAAAAGAGACTCAGTGAGGGCCAAGCCCTGTCTCATTTTCTATGCATCTTACAATAACTGAAGAGAAGAGAAGAGAAAAAAGCAGACATTACTCCAAAAGCACCTGGAATACAGACTGAGAACTCTTAATGCTCATGATCAAAAGACATCCACCATCAACAGCAATCAAACTGGTAAAAGAACCTCATGTATTTTAGGCAAAATTTGAATGCTCCAGAGACAAAACCCTACTGAGAACAAAGGAGGAATGACGAGGTTTCACAGCCAAACCACACAGTTTGCAGTCTATTTGCCAGATTCTTGGCCTAAAAATGACAGCCAAAGAAGGGATGAAACTCTGTGCTGCCTCATTCCTTGGAGGTTTGTCTATCTCTCCTCAAGCCTCAGGGTAAAGGCCTGGTGATAACTAAGAGGCAAGGCTTTTCCCCAAGTGTCTTTCATGTGGCTTGATAAAAGAGGCTGACTAACAGAGCTCATGAATCTCACGTGGCAAACCATCAGTTCTGGGTGCCACCCCAGGAGCACAACAGGGGTCAGCGTGGGGAGAATCAGCTCCAATCCAACTTGTGCAGGTCCAAAGCTGAGATACTGTCAGGATCTTGATGAGATCTGATGAGTCACCACTGGACACGTGTTCTGCAAAATGTAGGTGTTGGGAGGATAGGGTTAAAACCAGAAGATTTGGTGAGGATGGAATGGTTCTTGCTTGAAGTGACCTTGCAGCTGGGAATGCTAAGAAATTTGGTTTGGGAGAACTCCATTTATTTTGCCTAGTGTTGTTCATCCTCTGCCTGCTTCGAGAAGCAGAATTCCTGTGTAGAGGTAACATTCCAACAGACAGGCTTCAGCCTCCTGCTGGGAGAGAGCGGTGACAAAAACACAGCCTTGTGATAAAATGCGTGTGCACAAAGCCTTTTAAGATGAACTGAGCCTAACAGCCTGTGTCCCTGTGCGCCTTTGGTCTCTAGGATGAGCTGAGCCTAACACAGCCTGTGTCCCTGTGTGCCTTTGGTCCTTAGGATGAGCTGAGCCTAACTCAGCCTCTGTCCCTGTGTGTCTCAGCTGCCTGGTGTTGTTACAGTGAGATAATGCAATAAATCCACTCTTCACATTTCAGCTGCATTTTGACGGTGGCCCTGGTTTCCTGTGTGTGTTCATTCACATGGTAGGCCAAAGAGGAGCTTATCCTCCCGGCTCCTCTTGACACTGCCACTTGCCTCCTGTGTCCCACACTTTAGCCTAGGGAAAAGCAGAAGGGAGCTGGTGCAAAAATTTGGGAGCTCAGGAGCCAAGCCCAGACCACTTACCCCAAACTTTGCCATATCTCACCTCCTATAAGACTAATTTTGCTATTTTGTACTCTTGCTAGTGTCTGAGGCTCATCAAAAGACTGATCGTGTTAGTTCTATGGATCCCAGAACTTCCATGTGCTGCTTACAGAAAATTAATATTCACTTTCCTACTTCCCAACACTGCCCACATGGAGAAGAAGCCTTCCCTCAAAAGAAATCCATCTCTCTAGGAAGAATTCCAACAGTACCACAATTATATGCTTTGTATAGGGTGAATCATAGAAAGTCATGGGAAGAAAATGTTTGAAATAAAACATGAGCTAAGAAGCATCAGTTCAAATTCTTATCTACAGCTTTGTTAGAGACAATAAAGATGGAAAATAAATTATGTACCATTGTAATAAAACCTGTCAAATGGGCCACAAAGAGCGTGGCACCAAAACGCCATGAGTTATACTGTCTTTCCTTGGAATGGAAATGTTACCAAACATCAGCCAAGGCTAAATTACTGATCAGAGAGGATGCAGTTCCAAATGTAGCATCTAGCTAAGAGTGCTTCAAATCACTCCCCCAGAGTAAAAGGTCAGGCATTAAACAATTTGCCAAAAGAACAGATAATGTCTATGGAAGAAACATAAATGCTAATTAAAGAACAGATTACATTGATCAAAAGAGGCACTCAAAACACCAAAAAAACCAACCTGGAATTACTTCCTGAGCAGAAATAAAATCAAGACAGAGCTGCAAGTTCTACAACACAACTCAGGAAAATTTCCCTTCCCTACTTAGTAAAATAGCCAGTGTAACAACATCTACCCAAGTGCACCTCTGGCAAAACATAAATCTCTCAGCTCTTGGAACATGCACTATATAAAGAAGAGACCCACACTTCGAACAGTTCACAAAACACTTTTTCCAGAAACTGAAAAGGAGCTAAATGCTGAGCCTCAGACAAACTACTGAAACTAAAATTATTGGTAGTCACTAATCCCCAGCACCATCACTGGTCCAACACACACAGTAGTTTTCCTTCTTTAGCCTGTGTCATTTCCAGTTGCCAGGCTTTAGGTACAGAGACATGTACCTCAATACATTGATCAGGCATGCAAAACAAGGCAAAACCCAGAAAAAAAATCCTTCCTATACCATCTTCAGATCCATCCATAAAACCAACTGAGCATATCCTTCTCAGGGCATGGTGAGAGCAAAAACATCCCTGATTCCCCGCTCCCAAACTCAGAACTGTAACCCTCTGCCAAGAGCGTTGTCACTCAGACCAAAAACTCACAACTAGTACACAAAGTAGACACTGAGTGGACACATTTGAAGAACACTTCATCAACATTAATCACAAGAGAAGTTAGAGCAGCATCCTTAGGCCTTGCCATTAAAATCAGACTTCTCTCAACTTGTTTCAAGAAAAACCCTATGTAGGTGGCAAGAGTGCCAGGTGCGGTTTTCTCTGATGCACCCAGAACCAGATGCTGTTGAGGGACTCTGGACACTCTTTTATGTAGCAGTTCCTTCCCTCCTAAATAACGTGCTGGGAATTTGCCTTGGAGATCGAGGTAAGACATGGCACCAGCTTTTGGGTAAAACATAACGCTGACCCGTTGGTACAAAGATGTGCTCGAGCAAATTAATTTTAAACCTTATCTTTTCGGCATCAAGTAAACTTATAGCTCTTAAACCCATGCTTAGTGCAACTGTTTTTCTGAAATAGGCTTAAGAATAAACACATACATTGAGACAGGCACTCAGAAACACCAAGGTGAGTTGGAAAGAGAGAAATGTAGGTTGTGTCACCAAATACCATGCTTTGTTCCAGCCATGACCTCTGTCATTTGGATGATGACCCCTGACAGACAAGCTGTGAAGTGTAAAGTTTTGATCAGACACAGGCAGGGAGAGTATCGATGAGCACCTGATCTGGAGCACAAGGAGACCACTGTCACTGATGCTGTGGAAGTGTGACAGATGGCATGTGGCTGGAGTTTGGTGCAGATGGATTTAAGCCAAGTGCGATGGACATTAGATGAGGAGAGACATAAATATGGTGTGTAAAATGGCAGCAGACACCTGTGTTTAGGGACCTGCCTCCTGCCCTTCCTGCACTCCCTGGGTTCCTCTAACTGCAATGGCATGGAAGAGAAGGCAAAGGGCTATGAAATACTGACTCTCATGTTACTCCTCCTCTGGGCATGGGTAGCTCTGCCAGCAGCCCGGTGTCGCTCTGGCTGCAGGCTGTGGCAGCCCCCACTGGATTTTCATCAGTATTTATGGCAGCTGCTGTGTGTAAGGCTGAGCTGTCAGGACAGCTAACAAGGTGCCTCTCACAGCATTGCTTTCATGAGACTTTACAAGTTGTTGTTAAGGCTTGTTTCTCTCACAAAGCACAGCGTTTGAACGAGCTGTAAACTCTTCTGTGGAAACCCAGCACAGACTACTGAGACCCTGAGCTGCAGTAAAAGAAGATATGCAGGACACGATCAGAGCCTGAGGCTGTAAATGGGCACTGCAGAACCGTGTTTACTTTCCAGTGAGCTTGTGCGTATCCACAGGGCATATCAGTGGGGATTACAGTGCAGCAAGCTCTCCACCACAGCTCTTGCTGTCTCAGACTCACAGACTGGCTGTGTGCACATCACAGCTCAGGATACTTTTGTGTATAATTTCCTAGGAAATTAAAGTGGCCTTGCATACTTTTTTCCTTTTTTTTTTTTTTTTTTTTTCGTGGAGGAAATAAGAGATGAGATGAGAGTTCCCAAGCAGAGATGGACCTCCAAGAAGTGAGACTAACTGAGAAGGGCACTGAGTGACCTGTGCCACTAGCTGCAGTACCTGGAAGAGCTTGAATATGGGGTTTCACATCCCAAAGGAAAGGCTGGCAGAAGGTGCCCTAGAGCTGAAATCAGTGGCCTGCATTTCATCTGCCTAGAGACAAGTGAGCCCCCAGTAAAATCCCTCAGTATGGGGCAGATGGGTGCTTACCCAGGTTCAGGCAGCCTGGGATGAAGAGAGGGCATTTGTCTGCAGATGGTGATAAACTATGGTCAGTGCTTCAGGATCTGATGTGAATACAAGATCTGTTACTGAGATGATTCAGCTGTGATCAAATTCTGAGCTGGTGAAAAAACCTAAATTAAATCCCAAGGCAAATTCTTACATTTTGAATCTTGTAGACATAGAAACAGCGACACAGACACAGACAGGTGTAGACAGCCACATTTCTGACATTAAAAAAAATTGCAATGTAACAGTGAAAGGGAAATGGGAAGGATGAAAATAAACTGAGGGAGTTGGACTGTAATCTCCCATTTTAAGTCATTCAAATATTATTCTTTCAAAAATTTGGGTTAGAAATGATACAAATGAATGAAATTTCAGGGAAATTGATTTTCCATCTGTTTTAAAAATAGTGGAGGAAATCTACCTTTTGTTGGTAGTAAATGATAACTCAGAGTTTTTACTAATCTTCAAACTTGCACTTAAAAATGTTGCATGGATGAAACAAGCTCTCTGGAAGGAACTGATTTTCATTGAGTAAATTCCTGTTCATGCCAGCTGAAGCCACAATTTGGGTCAGATGTCTCAGCAATTCACAGCTTATAATAGATGAAGAATTGTTGAGATTCGCTTTGAAACACATGATGGGGTGAATTTTAATTGTCAAAATTTTTGTAAAATTGAAGCAGGGTAGTTTCCTGCTGACCAGAGATACTAATGAAAAATAGCTAGCAGCAAAAGAATGGAAAAAAATGAGTGGCAGAAGGCAAACCAGGGAATATAGCAAAAGCTTGAACAGGAAGCCCAGTCCTTGGGAAACATTTTGACACCTAGAGTAGGAACCAGAGTATCTTCAGTAGGATCTGTTGTCCCCACATTTCAGGCCACAGGTGCTGTCAGAGCAGCAAGCGTTTTTCATTGCAATGCACTAGGAACACGTCATCACTCTTCAAAGCAGCGTGTTCCCATGCTGGAAAAAGAGAGACAGTCTGGAGCCTGCAAATGAGAGACACACAGCCTTTGCTGGAACGTGTAAGGACAGCTGAGAGCTGCTTGATTTCATAAGTGTCTGGGATTTTCCAAGGCACCTTGGGTGCTCAGGCACCCACTTCTAACTGGCACCACTGAAACTACAGCTCGTGGCTTTCCCACATTCCCTACAACATCTTTAATAGTGATGCCTGGAAAGAGGCCAGGTATTTTTGGGGGTACCCTGTTTGCTTCTCACACGGAAACAAGTACTAACTTCAAAATATTCTCATCAAGGAAGGACAAAGCTACCTGGGCCTAGGAGAGCTCAGCTGCCAGGGAGCCCCAGATCCATGAATACCTGGTGTCCATTGGTTAGAGCACGGGTGGCTGGGGCACTATCCCACATCTCTCCCTGCACCTCAGGTCTCAGCATGCCCTTGGCAAGACTGTCCACGGAGATGCTCACAGGATGGAGTCAGCAGGGTTTCCATGGGAGCCAGCATGCTGGAGGTGCACTTCATGAGTCACTGCTCCAGGCAACAGGAATACAAAGCTGGAGTACACCAAGGCCTCCTCCCACATAGGTATCCCTACTGGATGCAGGACGGACTTCCTTAGACTTCCCTAAGAATCCAAAAGAAAATACTTCTAAAAGCACTGTAATTTCAGAAACAAACTAGAGTTGCAAAGTCATCCGGTGCTTAATATCTGCTAGAACTGGGGAATCTTCTCCAACCTTACCTCAGCATCCTACCATACACACCAATTAAAAAAAATTGAACTTCTCTGTAGTGGCAAAGTTTGCTTAACATTTGACTCATAACAGTGACTGCTAGATGCCAGTCTCTGAACAAATGACAATTTCTTTGATGCTTTTCAACTGAGCAAAGGGCATGGAAAAATACAAAAGGAAATGCTATTCAGTCCAAACCAACTGTGCTATGGTGGGGAAAAAGCCTTCACAAACCCAAAGAAAACTCGATTTGATGTCCCCAAAGCAAATTTCATTATTGCTAGCTACTGTTGCATAAAGCAAAGAAAGGCTGCCCTGAAATTGCAGTTAAATTTAAAACACATTTTAAATTTAAAATAAAACCAAGTTAGATTACCTTTTTGGTACAGTGATAGTCTTGGTTTTCATCCAGGACTTATCTTGTGAACCTTTCTGCTGCAACATTCCTTCACTGCCAAATCTCTCTTACTTTCTTCCACAAAGAAAAATGCAAGAATGTGGTGATGTTTCAATCAATTGTACAACAGAAAGAAATGGAAGTTCAGTGACACCATGGCTGAACATACATATAACTTGGCCTTTAGGAAATGAAAAAAAAGTCTTTGAATGTAATTGTACTAATAAAATTCGTTTTTACTAAGTTTTGCATAGAGAAAAATGGAAAGGTAATTAGCCTAGGTAACTGATCCACATTTCTAAATTAATTGATCGGTGGCAATATTTATCTCTAATATGTTTCGTGTACTTTTGTCACCTTCCAAAGCTCATAACATCAAAAGCCCACACTGGCTGAAGTTATTCACCACAATAACTTATTATAGAATAGACTGCCGTGCTTTTAAAACTTAGTTTTGGTAATGTAGAATTAATTTTCAGCATCAACTTTTATGTTACTTTTTTACCCCAATTCTCTGTTGGGAACTGTTGTTAAAGAACAGAGCTGAGAATGTTATCTCTGCTGTCCAAGCAAACAAAGAAGCACATTTATATAAAATATCTTCTTCTCATCACCTTTCACTGCTAGATTCAAAGTAACAAAAAAAGGATTTTTTTTTAATCTAAAAGGAATGGTGCAGAATGAGATAGAGATAGTAAGATGGAGTGTAAGTGCAAAAAAGGAATTAAAACTGAAAGAGAACAAGAAATGCCAGGCAGCCTCAGGCAGAGATAAACAAATAATTGATTAGCAGCTTTTTTTCCACAACAAAATAAAAACAAGGTAAAAACAGGCTATTTTAAAATTTTGAATGATATATTAACTTATGCTTTACAGATTTAAGCAGCTTGAGCATTTTTTCACATTTTAAATTAAAGCACCCTTTTGAAATGCATTATTGATTTATACCGACTAATTTTTTCTCTTCGTTTGCTTCTCTTCTGTTGAAACATTGAACTGAATCTCAAAACACATTTCCATATTTCTGTCCCTGAATTGCTTTAGGCTACATGGTCTACAAAGTACTGGAATAGCTTCTCATGCCAAGATGTTTCAAAAGTCATTTGGTTGTATATATATTGCATCTCCCCCACTTTCCACAGCCTCACATTGCAGACATCAAATGATTGTTAGTACTACTGTTATTTTGATTTTATCTACTCTCAGGGTGACAGGATTCTCAGTAAGTGGAAATTTGAGAAAGATATCTTCTGAGCTACAGACCAACTTTTGAATAATAACCATGAATTATGGAAGAGGGAAAGAAAAATGGAAGCACATCAGGACATGGCTTGAAGCATTTGAGAAATTTCTGCTTTATGTTACCAATGCATATTGTCCTTCAGAATTTTCTAAAGGCAAATGCATGCTTGGTGGGTGGTGGGATAGCAGAAAGCTCTTCTGAGCAGAGCCCAGAAGGAGAGAAGGAGAGATGACTGCTCAGCTGGACAAGAGTGTGGAGGCTCTTCTATTTTCACAACCAGAGTGTATAGGCATCAGGTGTGACCCAGCACTTCTTCAGGCACCGATTTACAAAAAGCCCCCAACCCTTTTAATGAGCTTGTTATGGCACATTATCAGTGCTGAAGCTGCTGTACATGTGTTGCTCATATGCTGTGGTATTTGTAATTGGAGAGGACCTTCTGCGACATTGAAAATTTGCCTGTCCATCCCAGAAGATGTCCACATGTTTTAGGAGGGACAAGTGTGCTTCAATAAACCTTTTAATCAGGAACATATGCTCAATAAACAAAAAAGCTTTTATTGATTTCATAAACAGCAAGACAATGTCAACCCTGTGCCAAGCAAACTATTGCACAGCTTACTGTAGTCTGTGGTATGTGTGTAATGGAGAATGGTAGTTGTATGCCAGAGGGACCATTAGTGGTCTCCTTGTCTTGGGGTTGGGACCAGTGAGACAACTGTCTCTTCCTTCAGCTCTCCGTGGGGTTGCCATGGGCTCCCTGCACTCAAGCAGCAGCTCTGGAGGACAACAGGAGCAAAGGGTACTGTGATCATGTTCTGCATCTCCCCTTCATGCCCATTTCCTCACACAGTCTCTCTGTAGTTAATCTCTTGACTGCTTTTTAAACAGCCTCCTGTTCCTTTGGTTTTCATCCTGTAACATGTGTCTTGTATTCCAGTCTTTTAGTCGTGTTTGCCATCTCTTGGGAATGACTCATGAGATCAACACAGATTTCTCTGCAGGCCATGCTCAGGCAGGGGTTACCAGAACAGAGAAAACCACACAGCTACACGGCATAAAAATGTTAGCCAACTGCCAGCAGCACTGCCAGAGTAAATGGATTTTTCTCACAATTTCTTTTTCAGTTTTTGAAATTAATTTCTTTTTGCTATTGCCATTGTGGGGAGTGCCTGAAAATGGAAAGGCATTTTTCCAGTTCAATCTCCTGGCAAATTTCTGGTACCATTGTTATGTGTCCTAATGTAACACTCCTCTGTCAGATGAGTTCCACTGGAGATGTTTTGATGATTATGAATAGATGATATTATCCTTACTTTCTTTTGTGCAGTCCTAATGCAGTTCACTGTTTTGGTCACAATATGGGGTGCATTTCAGGAGTGGCTGTTTTCCCACTAATTTTGTTATATTTTAGCATTCTGTGATTGCTGGGAAACAGCCGGTGGGAAGGCATGTCTCCATGGCAAGACCCCTCAACGTTGTTAGGATAGAGTTTGACCCTCCATCAGGCCTTCCATGAGCTCTTTGGCATATGTTAATAACTTTCAGAGAAAAGTGGGACATTCAGCCCAGGCTGTGACAGAACAATGTATGTACACCAGCAGGACATTTTTACATCTTTTACTTTCAACTCCTAACAAAGTGGCAAAATTCTATCTAATTATTTTGAGGAAATAAATATTTTTGAGGGAAAAAAATGTGTTAAATTGGAAAAAAATTACAATATCAGTAAAAGCCTTTTTTCCCTATTTAAAAATATCCTCAGTTACTGCTGTGTTCTTTTGTAGTTGCCTCTAACATTTCAGCAGCATAAACTCTTCTGTTCAAATAATTGTATGATAACATTGATGAAGAAAATTAAATTGCCTAAGTAAAATAAAAAAGGCACAACAAAAAGGGCATAAGTAGACCCAGCTTGTTTTTATTATTCTAGAAGATATTACAAGCACCAACAATAATCATGTCCCTCCCTAATGCTACTGGCACTTACTTGTAGAAACACACATTTACAATTTCATGTATGTTGAATTGCCTAGGTATTTGTAAAAACACTTGCTACTTTGATATATAATACGTGAATTCAGAATGCTTCCTAAGAGGCCCCAAAATCTATTTTGTTCCTAGGTATGCACTAACTTAAATACTCTAAACATTCTAGTTTTAGAAATTTAATTTAAGCTCTTTTGAATTCATATTCCACTTGTAATCACAATTAGACATTTTTAGAAATGCTATAAAGTTGAAAGTAGACATTTGCTAAGTTTTAAAAGTGTATGAGTTCTGTATGCTTGCCAATATGTAGAATTTCTTAAGTTATGGGACTTGGCATATGGCTTAATGCAGGCAAAGTTGTTTCTCTCCTGTCATTGATGCCAAGTCAAAATGTTCTCCGTTTGTTCTTTTTTCTTTATGTAGGTCAGCACTTAGCTAGGCTTGTCCTCTAATTCTGCCAAAATCATGTTGATCTCACTCTAATTCTCTTAATAGAAGCCATAAATTTTAATTTTAGCTCTTGATAATGATTACAATACTTCTAACTTGTACAAATGTACATGGGTCTTCAAGAGACTGGCAAATGCCACATTTGAAACAGAGCCTAGATTCCAGTACTCTCAAACAGCGAGTCCCTGTCTCCAACCATGGAGGAGGCAAAACTTAGGGAAAATGTCAGAATATCCCCACAAAGAGGTTATTCCCCTACTCTTCTTTCCCCAGCCCTTGCCAAGTCTCAGTGTGCTGTGGAGCTGTGCTGGCTTTGGACCAGCCCTGTAAGCTCCCTGTGAGAGGAGAGCGCAGCTGATAGCGCGATGATCGAGGAAAGCCACATCTCCTGACCCCAGAGCAGGCTTGGCAGGAAGGGCCCCTCTGCTCTGCTCAAGCGTTCAAGCTGAGCCAAGCCTCTGGAGAGGGCTGCTGGCAGCCCTGCTTTGCATGGGAGGACATCTGCTTGTGGGGACAATGTGACATGAGAGCTACCACTCCAGAGATGCAGTTTTATGTTCACATGCTTACCCTCCCCTATTCCTCTCCACTCACTCCACCTTTGCTCCAGCTCCTCAAATGTTCCCAAAAGGACAGCTGGATGGATGGTGTCACTGGACACTCTCAAGAGAAACAAAAGGAGCACAGTAAGAAAAAATAGCACTCTAAAATAGTCAGTGTAAGCTTGATAGATCTCTTAGTACAGCCAACCCTTTAGGAAGGCAGGCTCAGCAGCTCCAGAAAGGAAGCAATCAAAAGCCTGGAGCACTGAACTTAAGAGATTTTGACTCCGTGTAGGACAGTCAGAGCAGCCTGGCAAAACAGAAATAAAGAGTATTATGGCCTCTCCCTTATCACTAGTGGTATACCAGTGATATACAAGTATATTTTGTAAGTACACACACACAAAAAATAGAAGAACAACCAAAGAAGCTTGTAACTTAAACGTTTAAGAAGAGTGACAAACTATTCCTAAAAGAATGCTGTCATGAGTAAAATAGATGATGTTCCAATAGCAGAGTCACAAGGCCAGTGTGGGGTGTTTGGGTGACTCCAGGGCTGTGTCAGCCCCCCTCCCCGGCTGTGAAGTCAGCCGTGACCCATCACAGGTGCGGCTGCTCCGTGCCCCGAGCACAGGCGGGCGCTGCCGCCGGCGGAGAGGTGTCACAGTGCCGGTGATGCACGATCCCCTCACCGCCCCTCCGTGCCGGCTGCTTCCAGCAAACAGCTCGCAGCACTGTGGGGTTGGAGGAAGTGATGGTCCCCAACACGCCAGCCTTCTCACCAGCCAGGGAATCGTGACTCCAGGGAGTGCTGCAATTGCTGTTTCCCTAAACAGCCACAGAGGGATGAGCTAACTAAATAGCTTGCTCAAAACTACCTGGGGAGTTTCTGGCAGATCTGAGAAGCAAACATAGGTCTCCTGAGTGCTGGGAAAAATATTGAAACAGTCTTTCTCTTGCTAAACTTCTGTTCTTTCCTCAGGCATATGCTTTAGAGCAGCAAAATCTGAAGAAACAATATGAGAAAATACCCATTCCTAGGATCTCCTCTTGTAGATTTCTGACACATAATGGTAGCCAATTACTAGTAAAATATTCTCTTGAAATCTAAGAAAAGTCAAGAGGAGTCTTGTCAGATAATCTCAATGCATTTGTGATGAATTTAGGGGGTAGGGAGGAGGCACGTAGCAAACAGAAAATAAGTGCATGTTAATCAGATGATATGCTGGTTAAATTATGAACACCACGGATGTGTACATAAAAAAAACCCAGCAAGCCATAGCATTTGTTGTTGGCTTACAGTTTAGAAAACAGTCCTTTTTGCTACACCTTGTCAACTGATAACTCTGCACTGAGCACATCATACTTGAGGTATTTCAAACATTCTGCTTGAATCCACAAACATACTTAATCATATGTTCAGTACACATCTCTGCCCCACACTGCATTTACCCTGTGGTAAATGTGTCCTTCCTTTCTCACATCTACCCCCCTGCAGACCTAGCAGCCACCAGTCTCTGCTCAATTCATGACCAACCCTCCTTGTGTCGCCCCTCCAATTCCTGCTGGCACTCCAGGCGCTGGCTTTCAGATCTTTAGCTGTAATGACAAACAGAAATGCTGTGTGCCTTTCATTATCCAGATGGCATTATCCTGATTCTTACTCTAACTGCCAGACACAACTCATTCTCATTCTGCACAATACCTCCATAAGGGTCTATCCACTGTTTATTGTATTGTTAGAAGTGGAAGTTAGTAGACATTGGCAAATAGTGATTCTGCAGCCAGGATTTCAGCAGTTACAACACAGCAATTTGTGGTGACCTGTTATTAGATCAGTGCCAAAGAATAACTGAGCCAAAAATTAAAACAAACCGTGAAGACAGAAAAATTGGAAGATATAAGGAATAATTGGGAGATATAATCAAGAATGTGAACTTGTAGCAGACCAAGTCTAAGGAGGCTGGTTTTCCAGCTTCTACATTGTGCAATCTTTACTGCCACCATTTCCCTATTTAAGATAAACATATTGAATGATTTACAAGAAGGTAGATAAGCATCAGCAACAAATTCAACAATCCACCTCACTACCTGATCACATAAAATTTCTTCATTAATCTAATATCATATTAGTTTTGCTGTTGCTGCAAATCTAATCTAACCATTGAATACAGTGTGTGAAACTCTAAAAGTTGGGCTGGTAAGTCTATGTGTTGGTGGCTTTGTGCTTCTATTTATTTTCTCTGGCTTCTACTGGAAAAACTCACCCATGCTCCATATGACAGGTGGAAGTGGCTGGGTTACCAGGTCACACTCTTCTGGAGAGCTCTTTATTTCTAGGCTCTTTGCTGACTTCTTGAATGGTCAAAGAAGTGAAGAATATTTCTGATATGAGCAGCACAGCTTCATAATCTCATACTTATAACCTGAACAGAGGTGGATTTAATAGATCCAGTAAAGATTTCCTCTTCCTTCTCATAGACTCACACTTTTCAAGGCCAGAAAGAACTTAATTCATCTTCTCTACATACCTAACAGAGGCCACTTCATTTTATCCAGCTACTCATGTATTGCATTCAGTAATTACACCCACCTGAAGTGCACTCCCTGGAAATGCAGCCAGTCTTACTTAGAAATTGCATTAAGCAATAGAGAATCAACTACTTCTCTTTGAAAGCTTATTTTGTGACAGTCATTTCCAGCTTTAAATATTATGAATTTTTGGTTGGCATTGTCTGTTTTTTTATTCCAGATGTTGGTTTTTGTTGCACATTTTTTTCTGATAAGCTAGGTAGTCAGTTAACATCAAGTATTTTACCTCTATGAAGGTATTTTCACATGTATAAAGTCACCTCTCAATTTTTATAAGCAAGTAATCTTGAATTATTGATTATTGGGGTGGGTTTTTTTCAGTCCTGGAGTATTTTATATCTCATTTCAAAACTTTTGGAAACATTCTCTACAATAATATTAATGGCAGATTTGGAAGCAGAATTCCTCTTGTAAGTGGCACTGTAACATGTAAATACCGTATGGATTTAAAAGAACCTGAACGAAGGGGAAAGTGGAGACAATTGAGAAGGTGAAAACACAACTCTGCCCTGTTTCATGTGAGGTCAGGAAATGAAGGTTCTCATCTTACAAGGCATCCCATTAGGCCCCACCTAAGTATATTCATTTGAGACAGTTGTTTATATTTGCTTTAGAGACATAAATGAAGTGTTGATCTCTTATAGTTAGTGAAGACCAAACTTGCACAAGATGATGAGTAAAAAATCAGCTGTCCTGTCAGGAGGGAGAATATCCAGGTTCCAGGAGTCAGTTTAACAGATGGCACCTCAGTGACTCTACAGATATGGAGACTGGAATGACAGACATCCATAATTATTCCTCTTGCTCAGATGTATGGTTCAGGGAAAAACTTCTCTTTCACTATTTGCACTCTGCTGACTTGCTTACAAAATTGCCATTTGTACCACCACTTTAAAAACACAATAAAAAAGTGTTGCTTTGTAGCTATGAAATTTACTTTAGAAAAGCTTCTAATGGCTTCAGACAGATGTAGAGGAATCCAGTCTTCCATTAAAAATGAATGTATTCTGACAATCTTTGGCTGCATCTACTCTGCTGACTTGGATGATGCCGTGCATGGCGCTAGAGGACAACTGTTATATTTCTACAATGATCCTTGGCACAGTTTTGGCCTAAACCAAATAACCCATTGGGATTACAATGCATGCTTTGGCAGCTGCTGTTGGCAGGGGTCTGTTCCCTGCAAACACCTTCCATGCAAAATGTGTCCATGAGTCTACAGGCTGCTGGGAGTATCGTCACTGAAAATATGACCTCTTCTGTTCCTCTCACCAGGACAGGTCACAAAATACACCTGCAATTCACATGCCAGTTATTGTCAGCTGTGTCACCAATGGTTGTTTTGGTCCTGGCTTGGATGAGCCTCAGGCACTTGCCCCAACTAAAGTTATATCCACGATACAGCATCATCATTTTAATATTATTGCTACCTTTAGGTCTATCGAGTTTTGTCGTAAAGCCCTAAATATGAGGATCAACAGTTTACATCAAGACATTAGATCCATTCAGTTCTTGTAATTCTGGCAGTGTCAACAATCTGAAATGGAAAACAGAGTACCACAAAGGACTAATAATCCTAAATATAAAAGTGATTTTATAGATATATATATATGTATGTGATGATAATCACAAAGTCCATGATAAAATGAAAATGCAATAGAAGCACAAACAAATGCATCGAGTTACTGACAGAAATGTGTTACTAGTATTCAAATGGTTCACTTGGTAACTTCTCTAAATCAGTTTAAAAGAAGTTGTCACAGAATTTAAAAGAATCACAGAACGTCTGAGGTTGGAAGGAACCCATGGAGGTCATCTGGTTCAACACACATGTTCAAGCAGGGTCACTTACAGCAGTCTGCTCAGGATCATGTCCAAACAGCTTTTGGATATTTACCTTCAAGGACAGATATCTCCACAACCTTTCTGGACAGCCTGTGCCAGTGCTCAGCCACCATAACTGTGAAAAAGTCTTTATTGACTATCAGAGAGAGCTTCCTGTGCTTCAGTGCGTACCCATTGCCTCTGTCAGTGGGCACCACTGCTGCTGTCTGTGGGCACCACTGCAGTGTTCCTGGCTCCATTTCCTTCAGGCCCTCCCGTCAGGTATTTATGTGCATTGATGAGATCTCGGGGCTGAACAGTGCCAGCCCTCTCGGCTTTTGCTGACACGGACGGGTGCTCCAGGCTGCTCCCCAGAGCGGCCCTTTGCTGGAGTCTCTCCAGGAGCGCCATCTCCCTGTTAGGGCTGGAGAGCACAGCCAGCTGTGGCCTCACCGCTGGCTGGGCAGAGGGGCAGCATCACCTCCCTCCCTGCCGGCAATGCTCCTCCGAATGCAGCTGTCACCGTTCTGACAGTGCAAGGTACTATATAACACAAACACGGGATCAGATAGAAATATTCATGACAGTGAATCACACTCCCAAACATCCCATTCTGGTGGTGGGTGGTTTTTTTTTGTTTGATTTTGTTTTTGTTTTTGTTAAGAGTTTGGGCTACCCTGATTTGTTGCAGGATGCCTAGAGTTTTCTAGCATCTGGGGGTTGCTGCAGGTCAGGCTCCACCTCTGGAGTCTCCCTTCAGGAGATAATTTGGGTACTGGAGTGCTCAGAAGAGCCCAAGTGAGTGTGGTGCCTGAGGGCAGAGCAAACAGGCAGAACGAAGCAGCACAGCCAGCCAGGAAGGTGCGTGTTTGTTGTTGAGAAAAGTTTCCACACCTCCCTGTCACAGAAAACAATTGCTAGAAGTTTAGCAAACCACAGCCCTAAAGTATGCATCAAATTTCCTGTTTCCAAACTTGCCAACCACCACAAGAGCTCAGAACCAAAAGGCTCTCTAAATTACATGGTTGGAAACAAATCCTACACAGGCAAATGAGGTATGAAAATGTGTCTGCAGAACTTGGACACGCAGAAGCTACTACCCAGTCACCTCTGCATAAGGACACCAGATCTAATCTGTCCATGTCCTGCCCTCTTCCTGGACACTCCATTTCCATGGAGGAGAAACCCAGCAGCATCAAGCTGGAAGTGGTGGCACAGCTCCAGGCAGGTCCCTGATTTTAGCTGGGACAAGCTGAGGTTCTCCAGGGAAGGCATCTGGCCTGAAATCTGGCATAGCCAGAGGCTGCACAGGGTGCATGCACTGCTGGCTCAGATCACCCATGCCACCAGTCACAGGCTGGGCAGGCAACAGCAGTGGTGCAGCAGCAAACCCTGCTGCTGGAGTTCAGGCAGGGAAACACGGCAGCATGGGAGCTGCTCTACCTCATTTGTTACTGCCATACGTGGCAGGTAAGGGAAAAAATACCAAAAATCAACAAGGATGCCTGGCATTTCCCATAGTTAGACTCTGTCTTGTGTTGCTTTTAAATTTTCCAGCTCTAACCATACAGTGTGCCATTTTCCAAGCTTGGTGCCTGCTCAAAGTTTTGGAAAAGGTCAGCCAACAATTCAACTGTTTCTGAAAAGAAAATAACTAACCAAGCTAACAGAAATAGTGGCATTTTCTTTGAGCTGCTCTAGCACCCCCAAGCTTTGGAGCATTCACATGAAATCTGTCAGGAGGTGGTCTCCCCATCTGGGACACGCCAAGAAAGAAGTCTTTGAAAATATGTGGTTTGCAATGATCAGGAGAAACATGTTACAGTTTATAACTAATTTCCCCAGAGAAACTGTTTGCAATGACAATGTCCCAGCTTCTGGCGAGCACAGAAACTGCAGTTCTGTGCTGTGTGGGCTCAGTGCTTTACACCAGACACCACACGAGGAAGATTCTCTTGTGCTCCTCAAGCTCCCCCTGCTTTTCATTCTGTGATTCTCTGGCTCAGCTTCAGTGAGCTCAGACAGTTAACCCGAGCATGTTTCCTCATCTTCTTGTAATATTGAGTGGGTAGGATGTTTTAACTGGAATAGGTGGGGCAATGTGGATGTAAAGGTACTGTCCTTCACTGCTGAATGAACTGCGCAGAGATTAGAATGTGAAAACCATAAATTATAGCAAGGGTGTCACCAGATAAAAAAAGATTAATTAAAGGAGAAAACTGGGTGTCAGATTCTGATCTCATGGCTTTTCTATAGAGATGCCATTCAAGAAAATCTGAAGTAAAAGGAAAGCCTTTAAAAGATTTAAAATATTAAGCCTCCAACTATCCTTTGTGGGCTTTTGTTTATCATGGGGTCTATATCTTTATATTCATTCCACTAATGATGTGAACACACTGTTAAAAATAACTTGCTGAGAAACTCTGTGTGCACTAGGTTAAAGGTAATTCTGTAAAAGATTTATTCCTCCTTCTTCACACACACTGAACTAATCTGCCCTGTTTTCCCCAAATCCTATTCTCACACTTTTATCAGTGTTAGGAGTACAAGTAACAGTTTCTTGTTGAATTTCACAAACTAAGCCAATTCCCACTTCTCCTGTTTTATTTGCTTCTTTACAGTTGCTTGCACAACGCAAAAGGAGAGGCCTTTACAAAGAGAGTTATACCAACCATGTGTTGTTTGTTTCCTGCTCTTCCTATGGACAAACATCTTTGGATGAAGGAAAATGAAAATAATTTTCTCTTTTCACCTGCTGGATCTAACATGCATCACAAAGTGAAGTCATGCAGCTTGTAATGCCAGTGGATGATAATTCCTGCTAAGTAGTAAAAGACTACTTGTGACTGAGAGGGAAATGTCTACAGTGGATTATTAACTCTGCTCTTGTGGAATTAAAAAATTTATGAGAACAGCACAATATCAAATGGACCAAGAGGAAATGGAAAGTTCCTTATTCAGCACAGGATATATATGATACAAACCAAAGAGTAAATGGCAGTTGATGCATCCCAGTGTTTCCTAAATCCAGTCATTCATGTCAGCACTGGAAAGAGATTCGTTCAAAATTGCACCAGTGCACAGGGAGATCTGAGGAATGACCTTACACAACTGTTCACCTTATTGAGAGTTTTCATCCAAAGCTTAATCCTGAGCCCTCCCTAAGATCACACCTGTGCAACTGTGTTGTGGTTGAACCCTAGCCAACAACCAAGCACCACGCAGCCACCCACTCGTGGAGGGACACCCCTGCTGGTACTCCCTACGCTCAAGCTCCAGGTCCTGCTGGGAAAAGGGACAGACCAGTTCAGTGTGCTCTGGTCCTGGTGGACAGGAGCTCTCCCAGATGAGTTTCTCTGGGCTGCAGGAAGACACTCAAACAGAGCCACCCTGCTCTCACCCAGAGCTGCAGGAGCGCTGCACAACTGGGGGTCCAAAGAGGCACAGAAGGTGACTGGCTGAGCTTGGGGAATGCTACACCCCAGCCATTCTGGGATTCTACAGTGGGCCACAAGGATTCTCGGCTACCTCCTGAGCTTAGGGAAAGAGACCCACAGTAGTACAAAATTACCTCTATTTTCATCTATAATTTTCTTCTGAAAAACCTCCATAGACCACTAGATACATAAATGACACACAGTTTTTCTCCAGATGACTCATATGTATAAATACATACCTATGACAGATGTAATTTTGTACCTCCCATACATTTTGTACAATTCAATTCTTTGGAAGAGCTGGATTTTTGTTTTTAAAGATAAAACAAGCCAAGAGTTCTGAAGTCCTATCAGATATGCAAATAGGGCTTAGCCTGTACATTTTCCTCCTCTCTCTTCAAATTCAGCAGGCCTGCAAACACTTTATTGTTGAACTATGTTGTTTAACAAATACTCCCACTGAACTATTCACTGTTGAGACATGAAAAGCCTTTCAAATATCTTTAATTTACTGGAGGAGAAAAAAAATGAATTAAATAGTCTGTGTTTTGTAGCTTGATCATACTGGCTTGAGATAACTTCAGGGCAGGATTTATTACTACATGGAGCTCCTTTGGGCTGGCGAAACAAATATTCAAATATGCGTCCATGGAAAAAATAAAGCTTGGTTTAAAATAAAGGTTTTTTGTTATCCTATACAAACCCCTTTTTTTCAACACTGGACCTTGCCTCTTTCTCTCAATCCCTGATGAATACAAAGAATGCTTTTGCCATTACTGCTTTCACCTTTCTCATCACAATCCCTCACGTGGTACTTGGGCAAGAAGTAGTAATTTGCCATGGAAGATCTGTACAGTGGTTGAATATGATGAATAATCATGCAGTGTTCATTTCTAACAATGAACATAAATTCCATGGTACTTAACTTAGAGGAGAGTTTCTTCTGAACCCTAATTTACAGAGCAAGAGTGGGATTCAGTTCTCCTGACACAGCTCTCTAGACATCTTTTAAAGCCAGTAGAGAGAAAGAAGCTTTTCTACATTATGATTCATTAATCTGTTTCATTATTTCTTTGGATGAGATGAATCTCACCCTAAAAGTGCCTCCTTTTCTCCATGGATGTGGAAATGGTTACTGTGTGAGTAGCCCACTGCTTCACCACTAGAAGCATTTTTGTTCATTAGTCTTCCCCCACAAGCAAGTGCAACTAGACTCCTTCAGCTTGAATCCAGCCAAGCAGGATGATGAACAAGGGGCTGCCTGAAGATACCAGTGCTGTTGGTATTGAGATCACCCCTCTCTAGTTCTTATGCTTATACCCTCCTCTAGGGTTTTACTTTGAATACAAAGCTTTTTTTTGAGATCATCCCACAGCCATCCCCAACTAACTACTGAGCTTTGATTTGCTTTGTGAAAGTCTGAAAGTCCATCACTGGTTCTCCTTCAGAAGGCACTATGGCAGAAGATGCACTCCACAAATGCCCCTAATGTGCTTCTATTGCTAATGTGTCCTCAATTCACAGGATCAGGCTAGAGCCAGTTCAAAGCAATTCCCCATGCAACTTGCATATCATGGTTGGCGAATCCCCATATTCAACTATTTTGCCACACAACCATTTGTTTTGGATTCCACTTCTTGCTAATTAAGATACAGATGCAGGTTTCTAAAAATCTGTCCTACATGCACCTTCCTCCATTGATGGTTCACAGCCAGAACTATTGCTTGGACACAGGTACCACTGCTGCTAACCTGTGATCACCTATATTGCTTTATGGCCAGTGTAGCTGGCACAGTTCTGGTCCTGCCCTCTTTCACACACAGCTGGGAGACAGCATGTACCAGAGACTGTGAGCAGCAGGCAGCTTGCAAGCAGACAGGCATCATCTGTGGGGGAAGAGTGCTCTGGCACGTGGCTGACCGCCACAGTATGTCACACATCTTGGAGGCCGAAAAATTCTTGACCCGTTTTACTCACTGCAACAAACATGACCTTAAGCAACTACAGCACCCTACAAGATATTGTCTGTGACTGAAAGAGTTCTACTTCCCTAAGTAGCTGTCCCAAAGAACGGCAGCATAACAGAACAAGTGCCTCCCCTGAACTACAGGACAGTGGTTTGGTCTCCCTCTGTGAAAATGGAATCCCCTTAAGCAGAAGACATAAATGAACCCAAGTCTCCCACATCCTAAATCAGCGAACTCACCACTCAGACACTGAGTAAAATCAATTACCACCTCTGCTCCAGAAGAGCAGTTTTGTGTGGCAGCTGATCCTTTGCAGAGCTGCATCCAACTGCTTTCTCAGTGAAGCTGCAAAATTACATGGATGGCGCTGTAATTTATGGCCTTGAGGTGATATGCTGTAATGGCCAGAAAAAATACAGAGTTTAATATTCTGCTAGTCCTCCTGCTGTAATTCAGCATCCTGTTAATCCTTACCAAATGAAGATCCCTGAGGAAACAGACAAAGAAAAGAACTGTAGTTTTATGCAAACTTCAAAATTACTTCATGTGGTTCAGATCGAAGGGTTCCTGAGCATACTCCAAATCTAGCACATATATTAGGACCACCTTCACTAAAACTTGGGGCACTTTTAAAAGTTCCAGCATGCTCTGGTTATGCCAAACATGACCTGGACTTGTCAGACTCGTAGCTCTTGGACTGTGTTTTCCTAGTCGTACCACGAGCATCAACATTTGCCCATTTTCACCCTACTTTTGGCATCTTTTCGCCCTTAATCTCCACCTGCCCGCAGCGGAGCGGCACTGCCTGGCACCGGGCGCCGCTCGGCCCTGGCAGCACAGATGGCCGGGCAAGCCGCGGGGCACGGTGACACACCGGGATAGCGGAAGGGAACTCCGCCGCTCGCTCTCAGCTCGCCGGCAGCGATTTCCTCCTGCGGGAGTCACCCCCGCTCACCTCCGGGCCGCGCCTCCGCCTCGCCCCCGCTCGGTGCCGGCCGTGCCGCCCCCGGCCCTCTGTCCCTTCGCCCGCCGCCCTCAGCCCCGGGACGAACCGGACCCGCAGTGTGAGGGACGGGAGGGAGCGGGCGAGAGAGAGAGGGAGAGGGAGAGACGGGGGACAGCTCACCTCCGGGCGGAGCAGGAGAGAGGGACGGAGGGGGACAGCTCCCCTCTAGAAGGGACGGGAGGGAGGGGTGGAGGGGGACAGCTCTTCTTTGGACGGGCCGGGCCGGCAGGGAGGGAGGGATGGAGGGGCTCAACTGCCCTCCCGGCGGGTCGGGGCGCCTCGCCCGCTCCGGCTCGAGGGGCTGCGCCCTGTGACGAGCCCGGGCGCCGGGAGGCAGCGCGGCGGGGCGGGGTGACGGCCGCGGCTCTAATAAGGCCGGGGCTGGCGCTGACCGAGGGCTGTTTGCCCCCGCCCGCCCCCGAGGATGCAGTGCTACCCCGGGCTGGTGCTGGCGCTGAGCTCGCTGCTGGGCGCCCTGGCGCTGCTGCAGCTCTCGCTGTACCTGCGGGTGCCGTCCCGCTACGGGAAGCACGAGGAGCGGCTGTGCCGGCCGCGGGGCCGGCTGCCGGCGCGCTGCGCCTGGTTCCTGCAGGAGCTGCCCTCCTTCCTGGTGCCCGCGCTGCTGCTGGCGCTGCGCAGCCCGCCCCGCCTCGAGCCGCTCGGCTGCCGCCTCCTCTGCTGCCTCTTCTGCTGGCACTACTTCTACAGGTACCGCCGCGGGCACGGCTCCCGCAGCCGTGCCTCGGGAAACTGAACCACGGGGAGCTGCGGGAGCGGGCGCAGCCGGAGCCGGGCGGGCGGTGGGGCCGGGGCAGGTCCTGGCTGCAGCATCGCTCCATCCCGAGTCCGACGGGGCATCCTCGCCCCTGGGCTCCGCTAGAAGCGTAGAGACCGGCCGAGTGGGCATCTCTGCCCCGGCCCGGCCGCCGGGTAAAGGAGCAGGTAGTGCTCGGATGCTTGAAACGGGGGAGAGGATGGATGCTTTGAATTGTTCTCTCAGGGGGAGGAAACAAAACAAAACAAAACAAA
>VZSR01001479.1:20731115-20764905 GCA_013398615.1 Brachypodius melanocephalos | reverse complement strand
AAACTTCTGCTGCTCCTGAGAACAGGAGAGGAAGAAATACTGAGAAATGACAGAGAGGAAGAAAAGTACTTACATTACACTGCTGAGGGTTTTTTGCCTGTTTGCTCCTCTTTAAAACCTCTTTTTTTTAAAAAAAAGAACTATTAAAGCACTCACATTTTAAAACTTAGTCCAGATTAAGGTTACTGAAGTGAGACATGTCTCTGGCTCTTCCTAGGGAAAGCAATTTAAACTTGGCGGAGTTGTCTGAGAGATGCATTTGTATCTGTTCAAACACAGAGGTTGTCAGCAAACATTTTTAGAGTCTGTTCCTCTGGTTCATCTGAGGCCACAGTCAGGACCACAGCACGTGAGCCTGCAGTCCAGCCAAGTATGCTCTAGGCTGGCACCGTAGGGACAGAGCAAGACTTTTCTGGCTGCTAGGATGATCAACAGGGAAGAAGTGGTCTCCTAGTTGGAGTTCTGGCAACATGGATTAGGAAAAATACAACCTGTCTTGAAAGCAGAGAAATAAAAACCACTGTGTGGTTTACAGTCAGGGCTACAAGATGGGAAGACATAGAAAGGTTAGGTGAAAGCACAGGAAGAGACAAGTAGGAGAGTTGTTAGGAACAACTAACAGGGCAATAGTGGGAGAGGAATGAGAAGAAATGGGAAGAAAAAGGTCATGATGTGAGAGGGCAATATCCAGGTATCAAGAGACAATACTGATACTCTGCTGAGTGATTCAGTCAGAAGCTTTCAGTGTCAGGAAATCTTTTGACATATTTTTTGAGGAAACAAATATGATCATGACTCAGAATTAGCCCATGGCAGTTTTTCCTTAGGGGAAAAAAAAATAAGGCTTCTAAATCCTCTGATTATTTTAATGTAAGCACAAACGCAGGATCTCACCTGGTCACTTCAAATTTTGCTCCTTTCTATATGTATGTACTGCCATGAGATCGTAGAGGCTCAGTATGTTGGCTGGATATAATCTGACCAAGATTTCATGTTGAATAAGGATAGATTACCATTTGTCTGTCTTCCTCTGGTCTTTTCTCAGGCCCACAGGAATAATTTATGGAAAATAATGACACTTTATCTGGTGAGTGCAGTCATAAGAGCACAGATCCATGTATCCTTGGATTTTGTGCCAGTTTTCATGCAGATGCCTCCTTCTGTTCTGCTCACGATCTCAACCTCTGTGAACTCTTAGAACTCTCTGCTCCAGTGGAGTGGGGAACTTTTTGAAGTGCACAGCATAGTGTCTGATTAAGTTACTCTGGCATGTACTTCACACTTTTGGCAGACTCCCACAGTTTAGCAATAGGAACAAAGTGATCTGTTTTCATAAATACCAAGTGATTATTTCTGAAGAAGGAAAGAGGGAGATACCTTTGGCTGGCTAAGGCTTTGACACACTATTGCTTAGATAAAACAACAAATATTCTCATAACCTCAAGTACTGTTGCCCTTTCCATGCTATCAAGTAGTAGAGGTAATCATGAAGCACTGTGAGGTCTGCACATTTGTCATCACCACAATCCATCTAGTCAAGTTGAACTTTAGTCCCCATACAAGTAGTCTGTCCTCTAATCCCCATGAAAGTACAAATTTGGACCAAGTTTAATTAGAGTTTCAACTGCGATAGCTGGCCTGGTGCTGAGTCCATCAGAGCCTCTCTCTGACTAAAATAGCTCTATGTTCCTATTCCCAGGCAGTTCCTGGCCCTCGAATTTTCTTCTCATTCCTGATGGGCATTTGTCTGGTCTGTCCTTAACAATTGTTGCTTACTGAGATTCCTAGTATGTTCCAATACTTCCCTAATACCTAAGCTGCATTTTCTATACACCTGTTCAGGCCCGTTTTTTCTCATTGTGTTCCCAGTAGACAAGCAGCATGCTTGACTCTTTTCTTCTTTGCAGGAGTTTTTTATACCATTGCAGATTGTCATGGTGTCTTCCACTGGTTTTCTCTCAGTTATTTTAAAGAGCCCTGAATCTTTCAGTCTTTCTCCATGTCACACTTCCTAGACCACAGTTGTTTTTCTTTGGGCTGCTTCCACTCTGTCTTTTATAGAGAGCTGGACAGAGGATCATTTAAGTTCCTACTAGCACCATGCAAAGGGGAAAGATTTCCTCAGGTGGCTCCAACAACACACCCATTCCCACAACACATTTTAACATTTGCCTTTTTCCCAACAGCCTCACATCAGTGGCTCATGCTCAGTTTGCCACCTACCAGCATGCCCTCGCCTATCCAGCCCATTTTTCAGCTTGTCTTTAACATTTGGTCTTAGTTAAGTGTAGTGCTTTACCACTGTCTTTATTGAATCAAATCAACTGTTTTAAAACTATCAAACAAGTATTTCGAGACTATTCTAAACTCTGATCTTCATTATTGATGTGCTCAGTATCTCTCAAAGCTGTGTCAGCCACAAACATTGCAAATATTTTTTTTCTCCAGAGACATAATATTAATGAAAAACTTCTGAGTAGTACCAGCAAAGTTTTTTGCAGAACCTCCCTCAAAAGACCTTTCTAGTTTGATAGTAAACAACTGTTAACTATTCCTTGATAGAATTTTTCAATCAGTTTTTTAACATCCTCTAAACCAGGAAGCTCCAAGTTACTTATGAGGTCAGTATGTGAGACAGTGTAAAAAATCTAAGGCCAAGACACAGGACATCATCTGCTCCTGCTATCCCTGTCCTATAATATATGCAATTTATGTCAATTCCTTCACTCAACAAACCTATTTCATGAAAGCAGGGTTATCTAAGTTACATATTGAAATGAGTCCTGTCTCCTGCTGTTGCAGATGTTCAGGACTCTGAGTCAGAGGGGCTGTCACAAGTATTATTGCTTAGACAAGCAGTGGATCAGGCTGCACATTCTGCACTCCACTAACTGGGTTGTGTAGTGTCTGAGGACAAACTGTGAGTTTGTAGGGGTTGGTACTGATTTCAGCAGGGATCTGTACAGGGGACATATTCCTTTTGCTTTCTTAGCTCCCCTTTACCTTCTTTGGCTATGAAAAAGTACTTTTTAAAAAAAAAATCCCCATCTTTCCGATGAATATGCCCAATTTGGCAAGGGATGGTGAGAAAGGTATCAATATCTGGTTTGTCTGGCTCTTGTTTCAGTTGCCATTGGTTAAGAGCAGTCAATCAATTCTTCCCTTTGTTTAGTTCAGCTCTCATGCTGATCTCCTTCCCACAAAACAAAACAAAAAAAAGTGGCAAACGAAAATAAAATAATATTTTAAATTAAGAATGTTTCAAACATATTTGGTGTTTATACCAAAATAGAAAGATTTAATAAACAAATATGCTGGTATAAATTTATATTGAGTGTAATTTGCTGATGGATTGTGACTTGCTGAGACAGCTTGATAGTGCACCAAACCCAGCAATTCTGTTCTTGGTGTCCCTTTAGAAAATGCATAATAATTGAAGTACAGTGTTTTGATCCTGTATCTGCAAAACTAGTATGATGATTTTCATGATTGAATGAACGCCTTTTTACCAGAATTCTCCTTTGTTGGTTCTGTCTGGGTGCTGGTAGTCACTGGGAGTTACCAGATTTTCTAGTGACATTTTCAGAAATAGTGGAAGAAAACCAAGAGGAGTAATGAAGTAATTTATAAACAAAATTGCAAAACACTTTTGAAACCTGGCTGCTGTTGCAGTGAATTTAGAAGAGCAAAAATTTTTGCCTTGGAATCAAGCCTACACAATTTTTCTCTACTAATTAAAACCAAATACCCTTTCTAAGGTCTTATTCCTTTCTTTTTTCCTAACTTGTTTTCCAACCATTTATATTTTATTAAATATAGCACATCTAATAATATCTATATGCAATGTGAAGAGGACTAATCTTTATCCATAGACTGTATTTACCCTTCTTACTTTGCCTAATGCACAGATTGCTTACAATTTATATCAATCAATGAGGCATTACTGACTAGTTCTAGATGGTCACAATGACTAGTTCGGGTGTTTATAATGTTGGAACTGAGTGTTATATAGCTCATTAAGCAGATTCCTTAAACTTATCCAACGTTAAATGCATCATGTTTTGGGTTTTTTTCTTCAATGATTGACAATGATACAGAAGCACCATTTTTAGCCTTTCCCATCAGGTACACATGTTTTTGAAAATATTTTTTCCCCCATTATTCAAAGGCAGTTGTAAGAAACAAAGCTTTTCTGACCTGTCACCAAGGTTTCAACCTGAAGTCTGTTTTCAGCTTTGTGGCCACAGGTCAAGTGCAGTTGCTGATTCCGTTGACTGTTCTGCAAGTGCTGTCACTCATGGTGTCAGCCTTCCTGGCACAGCAAGTACCACTCTGGAGTTTTACTCATAAATGCTGGTGTTAAGAAACTGCTCATCTATTCTAGGGAGTTTATCATCTTTGAGGTGTTCAATTTCTGTAAAATGTTAGATGAGTCATGGGACATTGTGAAACCCTGAAGGTGTCATGCTGGATTAGAGCAGAGGTTCTTCACAGGCAGCACTCTGTCCTGGCAGAAGCCAGTGTCAGATCATTCAAAACAAAATGCAGTAAATGGTGTTCAATTCTCCTCAGCAGCTGCTACCTTCTGCCTCTCTTCAATGGAATATTATTTAACCCCTGAAATATAAAAATTTATATTAAATCCAAATCTTTGTCCTCTTTTTATTAAAGAACCTGCCTTTGTCTGTAATTTCTGATTATCCCCCTTTTCCCAGTCCTACCTAGCTCTTTACTTCTGTGTTTTTTCTATATTACATTTAACAGAAATTTCATTGCATTCAAACTTCCTTTCAGTATCAGGACAGCTATTGGTCACAGCTACTCAGCTCTCCCAAATAAATTATTTTCCGGTATTGTGTGCTATTTTTTATCTCAAATAAGTTTATTCTTATTAATCTTCAGTACTAGTTCAGCAGCCCCCATGGTTCAGTATGGCAATCTCTTAAAAGTCTCTTCTCATTTTGCCACTGAATCCTACTACATTTCTGATGTCTTTGCATTAAATCAGTGCTGCCCAGACTTTCTCTTTCCCGTTGCCTTTCTTCTCAATAACTCCTTGAAACCCCATTATGGTGTCATGTGTCTCAAGGTTTCCTCAGTCTTTCTCCCATCCCTTGATCAGATGTGTGCCTCTATCTCTTGCCCAAGAAAGATGAATCTGCTCCTGCCAGACATCCAGCACTGGACCTGATACTAAGAGACCACAAAGAAAGACTGTCCCTACAAACTGGCTAAAGGTCAAATGAATCTTGGAAATTAACCACAACCATCCCAAGGATAGTAGACTGAGCCAGTATTTTCTAGATAGAATCCTCAGAAGTGAACCTGATATAGCAGGTTTAATGTTATTCTATACAGCTGAACCATAAGATTTTCAATCATATATCTATCTTTCTTATTCCTTAAATTATAGCCATCAAAATTTGTTCAAAGATCTTTGGAGGAACATGGAAGGAGGGTGGAAAAATATTGCATGTGGAAAAATATTGCTGTCTTGGAAAGGAGAGCTCATTCCAACTTTGTTTTTGTCATCACTAGATAAATAAATCTTCATGATTAAAATAAAAAGGTGGTTCCCTTGCTCCCCTCACTGACTCTGTTCAATGATTTAAGATGAGCTTACAAACTGGGCCGAAGTCCAGGAAGTGAGTACAGTTATCTGATGGTTTCACATTGTCCCAGTGATGCAGGAACGAGGAACATTCCTGCCCCAGTCAGGAGATGTGCCCTGCAGCTGGGATCACCCAGCGGCCCTCACAGCCACTGCACACCCCTTGCACTGGTGGGCTCCTCAGGCAGCTCTGGATGAGGCTCTGGATTTTTTCTGAGCTCCAGAAAAAGAGCTCAGCTCCTGAATTTACATTTTCCTTATACCAGGAGAGGAGATAGAGCTGCAATACAGGAGATGAGGTCTGCTGTCTGCCCTGCACCTGCAGTGGGTATTGCCAGAGGTTTAGTGGGCAGTCCATGATTCCTGCCTGCTGGCATTCCTGATGTGTCACCTGGGTGTAGCCCAGTGTCTCACTGTGCAGACCCAAACAAAAGAGACATGATCCACCCTGCACAGTACAAATAGCTACTAAGAACCAACATTTCATCTAACTATGCCTGGGTGATGACATTCTCAGACTGTTGCAGAGTAAGTGGGGAAGGGAAGGGTAAAGCCTCTCAGGGTAGGATGTTTGAGGAGAGGAATATCACAGGTGAGGAGTTTCTACCTTCACTGTGATGCTGGGGCATCTGTAGATATTATGATGAAGGAGGGCTAAAATGCTTAATTTCACTTTTGAAAGTATTTTGGAGTATTTTGTTTTACTTTCCCTTTAAACTGATAACAAATTAGCCTGCTGCTTGGAACTGAACATTTACCCATCACATTTGTTTTAACCCAGTCTGGGATGACTGAAAATTTTTAATTTGCCACAGGTAAATAAGGTGCCAGATTGTGTCCAGGTGTGGACTTGACAGTTTTCTCCTACAAATATTCAATGAGAATTAGTGTAACACAACTCAAAACCAGTAAAAGTTTAGAATTACCTCAGAGTGCATTTAACCTACAAATAACCTACAGAATAGGGCTCAGGAAGTATGTGCAGACTAATCAGCAGCAGATGTCTTGAGACATCTAATTTTACATCCATAACTCTCCAGAATAATTAGAGGCTCTGCGTGAGGCATCACAGCCACCCCAAATAGAAGTCCATCATATTTGTGAACAACTTGAGCCTTTGTCCAAGTGGTCAGGTATGCCAAAGGTGCCAAGAGCTCCCCAGTAATGGGATTCCAGTGACAACTTATGGTGTTAATTGTTGGTGCAAATTGAACTGGTTGTGTAATCTCCCCAGGTTTGAACACCAATTTTGTCAATCTGTGCACAAGACAGACTGAAAGTAAATCCATGGTTTGATAGCAGGCCGGTCTTTTCCCATCTGACTGGTCTGTAGTTGGTGTAACACAAATCACAGGGTTTTTCTTATCACCTGAGATACAGGTATCTGTACAAATAAAATGAAAACAAACCGATGAGGAAGGAGGTGCAGCAGAGTCCAGAGAGCTGTCCTCTACTTGGAGAGGTCTTTGTTTGAGAAGGTACCAGCAGAGAGGTGAGAACTACAGGCAGCACCTCAGCAAGGAGTTTTCAGGGAGTGAGGAAAGGGACTGCAACATGTGCCCTCGATGGAGCAGGGTGTCTCACCTGGTGCATGGCCCCTGCAGCAACTGCACAACACCCACGGGTCTGTGGAGTGTTTTTCGGCTCAGTGTATCCGTGAGCTGGGAGGGCCCTGAGGGCACCACCCTCAGGGGAGGGCCTGGCTGCACGCCCCGAGCTGAGCCACCAGCCCTGCTCACCTTCTGTGTGTCTGGGTGGGACAAGGGAGGAACCAGAGCACCCGGAGCTGTGGGGAAGCTGTGGGGAAGAGGTTCTGAGGCACTGCTTGGCACCTTGGCTCACCCTCACCAGAGATCCAGGACAGGCCCTGCCCGCCATGGCCCAAGGAGAA
Source organism: Brachypodius melanocephalos (assembly GCA_013398615.1). NCBI lineage: Eukaryota > Metazoa > Chordata > Aves > Passeriformes > Pycnonotidae > Brachypodius > Brachypodius melanocephalos. Next base: position 20,757,403 of record VZSR01001479.1, on the reverse strand, counting down.
CCAAAAAATCCCTGCAAGGACTCAAAGCATTCCCAGCCAGGAGAAGTCCATAACTCTGTTCTGGAAGCTGGCCAGGATCACAGGGCAAGGGTCAGGGCATTCAGACCCTGCCCAGCATGAGTAGGACAGAGATGGGTTACGGTCAGCACCCGCTTTCAAGGAGCAAGGCCCCACACCGGCCCTGCCCACCTCGCAATCCTTCTGCTTCCTAGCCCTTTGTTCATCCTGGTCAGAGCCAGAAGAAGGCCTGGTGGCAGAGGCATGGATGGGCAGACACAGCAGGAGGCTCCCACAGGCCGGGAGGGAGCCGGGTGTCCTCCATTCCTGGCACTCTTGGCCCAGCTGCCCCGGGTGTAAAACACCGTGAGTTTCCAAGAGACAAATCAGCTGCTACTGTCTAAAATACTGCATCTGGAAAGCAGGAGACACAACAGGAGCATAAACACCTCTGACTGACGAGCTATTGGAGGACTGACAATCTACTCTTAGTGGATTATGGTAACATTTGTGAAAAGATTTCCACCTTCTGTGGAAAGAAGGGCAAACCCATACCTTCCCTTGGTTTAGGTGAGAGTCTCCAGAGTTTTCAAGAAGCTGGACTAATACCTTTAAGATGAAATTTGATGCAATATCAAATGATTTTCTCTTCAAAACCTGTTCTTTTGGAAAATAAATGATGGGGAAGAAAATGAATAATTCATTACTCATTCATTTAAAAAGAAGCTGTTGGCAATGGCTTAGTCAGATGCAGTGCCTTTGGCTGGTAAAGATAATAAAGGAGTAATGAATTAGTCATCAATACTGCAATGAAAGTAAAAGGTCAAATTTGTCATTGGACTAAAACCAAAAGGCCAGATTGGTCCTGTTTTTCTAAAACGGTGGTCTTCAGCCCCCCTTTGATTTTCACACTGCAAAATAATTCCAGCACAGCTGCAGACTCTTCCATGGAGTATTTAAACCTTTTAAATGCCTCTGCTTTATCTCTGTTGCTTTTTCAAATCTCACCAGGAATAGTTTGTGCACCCTCAACTAGCCATGTAGTACAATCTGATACAGAGAATTGAATCTGGCCTCTGGTTTTACAGACTCACAGAGATTTCCTTGGGGAATTTGTTCCACAACAAAGATTCTTGGATGAAATCCTGACTAGAATTGTCCAAACTGCTATGAGGCAGGATTACAGTGATGCCAGGATTTTACTACCTCAACAACTAAACAAAGCTGGTGCCTCCTGGCTCCCTTGCCATTGTACTTTTACTTTGCATGCAGATTCCTTCTGTCCTGTGTGCACTCCATGGTAGAGAGGTCTGTGGCCTCCTGTTACTGCAGGATAATTCACTTTTCAAGGGCCTATAACTTCTATTCTGCAACAGCAGCACCAGGAAGCAGCATGGAAACAATCAGTTTGTCTGGGACCTAGAAAATTCTGTTTGCATCAGCTGTAAAAACTCAGAGACTCCTAAATCTGACTGTTTTTGGCAAAGGATAAAGCACTGCCAGTCCTACTTGAATCTGCTGTGTAAAATCACCACCTAAACTCGTTTTGTGTGGTTTACATTGCTCCCTCTTCTATGAAATTTGCTGTCTTCAAGCCTGCATTTGCAAGTTTCACACTTTTTCTCCTAACTGTTCAGGTCGAATTTGTCAAAATGACTTCAACAGCAGATCAGAACTCTAAAGCTTGCCTCGCCTGCTCATAACTCCAACATCACATTCCCAAAGGGCAAAACCAGTGATTATTGGTAACACTACTCCAAAGAGCATTCCTTTCTACTCTGTAATAACTATGACAAAGAATATTTTCCATACCACTTACCTTTCTCTTTCCTTAAAAATATTTAGCACTTCTGCATCACAGCTGCCTTAATTGCCTGAAATCTGCCTTACCTTGCTTTGGAAAGCAGTGAATACATTAACATGTTGCTGCTTGTACTCTGCTTACTCACTTCCAGACATAGTATGATTTAATCTAGATTTATAATACTATAACATTCTATGCCTCAGCTTGCTAAAGTTGACACTGGTAACATGGGATGTGAATTACTTACTAGCAATTCTTATATACTGGTATGATGAGCACCATCCAAAGCCCAAGAGGGCAAAAGAAAGAAATTTAGAGTGTAGATTTTACCACTTACAGAACTTAATTGGCCAGGTGAGAAAATACTTACTAAAAATGAAACTTCCTTGTTTCACTCTCCCAGGGATGATACAGACTGTCCAAAGGGTCAAGGGGAATACTCTCACCTGAAGCAAACATATGTATAAATTAAAACTATACAAGCGCCAATTATTTGCTCATACAGATGTTAATGCTATTGTTAGCACAGCTGTTGTCTAAGAAGGCCCTAGGTGCTGTAGCTGCATGGAGATCTTGGTGTTTAGCTAATTAAACTTAGGCTATAATCCTTCTTATTTTAAAGAAAAGCATGAAAGCACGGACTGGAGGCAAAGCAGCTCCCCAAGCAGGCAAAAACAGTGCTCTGATGGCAGGACAGAGCTGTTGTGTGTTAGAGATGCATGGGAGTCTCTTTCTGAGTGCAGTGGGAGAGGCTGGGAAAGGACACTACATTTTAGGCTGGATACTTCAGGGGGTGAGAGAGCCAGAGGGGTCTCAGCACTGCCTTCAACTCCATCTGTCACCATGGGCTAAAGCCCTTAGGGAACAGTCTCATAGTGGAATCAGGAAAGTCTCCTCCATAACAAAGCTCCTCCAGGACGCTCAGCTTGGTTTCCTGGCATAGTAATGCTCGTTTGGAGAATCACTATTGCAATGGGTACTGCCCCTCACAACCATCAGTGATGTCTGAACATCATTGTCCCCATGTCCCTCCACAGCAACCAATCTTTGCTTGGCCCACTGGAGCATTAAATCAAGTCTTAAAATGAAATTGCTCTTTGTGGGCACGAATTCCTCATTTTCACCAAACATAGAGAAAGGTACAGAGACATTCTCAAAGCATCAGTGAATCTGGATGAGCTTTCTAACTTCCCATCTTGTGTGCAGTCCTGAAGGAACAGAAAAAGATGTTCTCATTAATTGCTGATCTTATATTGTTGCAGAGTTTTTTTCAAATTTTTTGTCTTTATTGACCTATTCTCTAGTTTGTGCTTTGTTCAAGTTTTTTTCCTTACAGCAGAAAAATTGCAAATACAATGTTATCATGAGCAATGTGCTGACATTTTTTTCTTATCTACCTTAGGACATTTATTTACCCTTTCTTCACTAGAGGCAGACCTTTCCCACTGCAATTGCTTTTCTTTGGCATGTTATTCTGTATCTATAATGGCTTCCTCCAGGGGTACTACCTGATTTACTGCGCCGAATATCCAAACGACTGGTGCACCGACATCAGATTTACATCAGGTAATTACAGCTGCAGGATTCCCAAGATCTAATCTCTAAGCAATTTGTAAGCATTTTGAATTATGTCCTAATCTTCAGTGAACACGTGAGTCAAATCTGTTGTGATGGAAATCAGCATAAGACCTGCCTGCTGGCACAGATAAAACAAGTAAATATGCAGTAACTTCTTTTTTTTTTCCTGCTAGGCAGACACCTTTGAAGGTATATGATGTTATGTGTTAGTCTTGTTTTACTGACACCACTCCAGAGCCTCCTGCTGCTGTGGGCCATGGAGATGCAGTCCCAGGCCCCAGGTGCACGGGGATGTGCCCTTGCTCCGCCAGAAGCGTGCACCCAGCAGTGGCTGAGTGCGAGCACAAGCTGTGGCTTTCTCTTCCCTGCCAGGGAGCTTTTGCACTTGATGCAGCTATTCTGAGTGGGAGAGAAAAGGAGGGCAAACCCCCAGCATGAATGAGGCTTTAGGGACAAAGAGCTCTTTTTTCTCGTGAAAGGCACAGGGGAAGATTAGCGATCACGCACAGTCTCGTTGTGTGTTAATACGATTCCTTTATATTCTGTAACTTAATAGCCTAGCTGGATTTCACCCTGTAAAATCCTTCAGAGAATAACTGAACAAGAGCAGTTAGATGGCATTACAGATTTGGTCCTGTGCAGAGAGTGTTTTTAAAATGTAAACATAGAAATGAGGATTTGAGAAATGCAGAGCTCTGAGGAAATGTTTTTGATATGACAAGCACAAACTAACCAAGGTACTCTCTGTACCCTGTTTCACACCACGGATGCAAGTTCAGTCTTTTCAGACAGCATCACGTATTAAAAATTCTGGACATTGTTTAGTAAGACCTCCCATACCCAACATAGAAAACACCAAATCACCTAATTTGTATTATAGAAAAAACATATGTTTAATGTGGAAAAAAAAAGAAAATAAAAAAGACAATCAGCATTAGCAGTACTTGAAATATTAAAGAAAAAAACCAAACAGTATATTCTTCCTCTACAGATCCTTACCAACTTTCTGTTGCTACTGGAAGTGTTGAGGTTTTATCAGCATTTAATCTTTTATCTATACATTGCAGTGCACACATTATTTCTTTTCTTCCTTTCCAGTCATTGTCAGAGGTGGATTTCTCAGTGTCCAATGTGGCATGAAATCTAGGGCATGTCACCTGCAGGCCTTCTCAATCAAATGCCCCTGGTTTTTCAGTTAAATGGAATATGGTCAATGGGTCAGTCTGGCCAGATAATGTCAGCATCCTTCAGCAAGTACCTGCTTTCCATCACACCCATAGTTCTGTCCAGGCAGCCTCACTGGCAATGAACTGAGAGGTGCTGAGATGTAAGTTCCTTTCCCAGCTCCAGTGATGTGCTGGATAAGTTTGTGTCTCTGTGCCTCTCTCTCCTCAGCAGTAAAATGAGGGTATTATTGGTACTTGTCTACATCTCAGTGCTTCCTCTGCAGTAATGCCCACAGCTGTGGCTGGCTGTCATCAGCTGTGCTGTCCACGGGATATTTTTTGTCCCCTCTTGAGTATTCAATAAATGGTGACTGGTCACCTGGGAAGTTAGCTGGAAGTGCTCTGGTGTCACCAGTCACCTGTGCTTCTCCTGTTCAGTAGCCTTCTTGGTAGCAATGCATCTTTTGACTTGAAAAAGGATCCACCCACCTCACATTATAACCCGTATCTGTCTGCTGCAAAGACAAACCTCACACATGAACTTGAGTAGGGGTATCTGTACAGAGCTGTCTTTCTGAGCCATTTCTTGTTGTTTTCTTAGGCCTCCTCTTATTTCTGCTGGGAATGGGAATCAACATTCACAGTGATCTCCTGCTGCGCCAGCTGAGGAAACCCGGGGAAGTCACTTACAAGATTCCTCAAGGTATATTCTTATCCCCCACTTCCTTGAAGGAAGCAGGGCAGCAGAATAAATAATGTTTTCTGACTGAATTCACAGGAAAGCGACAATAATGGCAGAGAGGCTGGTCTTGCACAAATACTCAGTTCAGATGCCCCCCTAAGCTGTAGAGACTGGTGTGAGCTGGCTGACAATGGCAGCAAAAGTGTGGAAAACATGAACTGTGAGGAGAGATTTTAGGAAATTGGCTGGTAATTCTGAGAAGATTGAAGTGGGACACAGGAAGAAGATTTTAACTTTGCAAAAGGCAGCTGCAAAGAAGGAAATAGGCTTCTCATGCCCAGAAAAAAAGTAGTAATGGACTTCCTACTGTGCAAAAGGTGGATTCAAAGTGTCAGCTTTAGGGGAAAATAACAACACCAAGGATGCAAGGTGCTGAATTGCCTTTCCAGGAAATGTCTAGCTCTGTAGAGCAATGTGGATGGGGATCCAAGAATTTCTTGGGCTTGGTACTGACTCCTTCTGCTGTCTTGTTATGGATGTTGATATGGATGTTATATGGATGTTATGGATGGTGATACGTCTCTCCCAGTTTCTCACCTCCAATATCTACCTGGTTCTTGTAAATGTTGTGAAAAACTGAGATCCAGATTTCGCATTCCCCAAAGGTGGTGAAGTTGCAAAATATTTTTAGGGCATAAAAAGAATTGACTAATGCTAATTATTATTATTTAAATCTAATAATGGTCTTTCTTAAGTTATTTTCCAAATGAAAATAAATGATGGTGAAAGTGCTGGAAATATCTGAGTCAGAATCCCCCTTGATTCTTGTATTTTTGCAAGAATTTCAAGCCAGATCCCCCTTGGCCATGGCTCCACTGGCTTCAGGAGAGTATGTTTAGTTTGCTGCTATGGGCTGGATAAGAAAGGGTGCATATTCTGCTGCTGATTTTATGTGAAAGAACCTTCCATGTGCAGGAGATGACTGTAAAATTTAAATATTTTGTCTGTTGCTGCAGGAGGACTGTTCACCTACGTTTCTGGAGCCAACTACTTTGGAGAAATTGTGGAATGGTTTGGTTTTGCCATTGCAACCTGGTCCCTACCAGCCTTCGCCTTTGCCTTTTTCACTCTTTGCTGCATTGGTCCACGTGCATATCACCATCACAGGTATCAAACTGTTCCTTGCCATATGCTGCTACTTCCTCTTGGAACGCAGTTTGCAAAATGCCAGGGAGGATCATAGCCAGGGTTTGGGACAAAACTGAATTTTAATGCCATGTACAGGAGGAGTATTTTGGCTTATTTGTGTGAGGCAGGCAGTCAGCTGGAGCCCCCATCAAGTGGGCCTGGCCTGACAGTCATTTCATCTGCATCACTGCTTCCACCCTGCTAAAGCCTCTTTTCACTGAGCCTCACAAATGCCAGCCTTTCCTGAGGTTTCTCTTGCAACCTCTGCAGTCCTTTGGATCAGATATGTTCTGAATTCCTAAAATTTCTACTGTAGGCCTGTTAGAACCTTAACAGTATGATCAGTTAATTAAATAACCAGGTGCAGTTTCCAAAGTGCTCTTTTGCAGAGTAACATACTGAGATAACAAAGAAAGGCAGCTTGGAGCAGTTTTAATGATCTGTACTGAAACTGTGCAGTCTCCCTCTACGTATGCAGGTTCACTGTCTTGCTTATTTTCTTTCAGGTACTATCTCAAGACATTTACGGACTATCCAAAATCAAGGAAAGCCTTGATTCCTTTTGTTTTTTAATGATTGAAATATGGACTCTCTGTTTTGTTTTTATAGGTTCTTTTTTTTTTTTTTTTCTCAATTCCTAGTTTTAATGCTAGGTCTGACTATAATTCATTGTATAGATGATAACCCAGCATTGTAACAGACAAGAAGGTAATTTGGAAGGTCTTGTTTTAATTAGAGAGGAAATTGCAGATAGCTGTGGTCAAAAAGACTCCCCAAAACCCATACTTGCTTCTCAGAAAAATAAATATGTAACTGCATCAACATCAGAGAAAAAAGCATTGGCTAAATATTGTTGCAGGAAGGTACAAAATAAGCCTATTACTTTGGAGGAAGTCTTCAGCAGCCACTCCAATTTACAGCACTTCTGCAACTGCTTCCTCCTGCCTCCAGGCTGTAGCACATGTGCCCTTGCTCTGCTGGCAGTGCTCTAGGTGTTGCCACACTTTACACCAGAGAATGGGTCTCATCTCCCCCAAAAAATTACTCAGCCCGTTATTTTTCGTCTGAAAGCCATCTTAACTCCCAGAAACGTAACAAGAGGGAACTGGTGCTGGCACAAGGCTGGGAGCAGAGTGCCAGGGCACAGAGGCAAGGCGAGGCACACGGAGATGGAAGCTGGCACTCACAATGTCTGTGGTCCCTCCCTAAGCATTACTTGCCTCTCTGTCAGATAATTAATCTTTAGCCATCAGGGTTTGTTTTTTAAATGTACTTTGTTATAGCAATTGCAGCTCCATTAGCATTTCTTTTCTCTTGCAAATCCAGATCTTTTTTTCAGAATAAATTTTTTCCAATCAAAACCACTCAGTTGTTGTTCATAAAAAGATTTGAAATGGTGATGTGTGACAAAAATTACAACAAATAAAAAGCTCTGTGTTGAAGAAAATGTTCTCTGACACTGGCAGCACATTTTGTCTACGGAGAATATTTTCAGATACTCTTATTAGGAAATGATGCAGAAATATTATTGAATTTTTACAAAAAGACAAAATGCCTCTTCCTAATTTCAGGGTAGTTAGGAATTTTCAAAAAAATGTCATTAACCTCAACAGGAAGAGATATCCCCTTGGATGCTGATAGTTTTAGTTACCTTTTAGAGCATAAAATCCTGCTAAGTATTATACTGAGTAGCTGAAAAGAAAAAGACCAGACTGCACACATGAAATATACTACCTGCTGTTGGAGTAACCTGATTGATTGTATGCAATTTCCTCCAAAACACAATAAAATTTATGTTAAACACAGAGCTGTGTTAGCCTATAATTTACTCTTTGCAGGAACAAGTATCTGTGACATTGCTTACCAAGTTCTGGTCACACCAGCTCCTTCCTTCTGGACAAACCCTCTCCTCTTTGATCATGTTATAAATCATCTTCACAACTCCAGAGCAGAGCAGCCAGCTGAGGCTGAGTCCCACTGAACAGTCCCTCTACAGCCCACAGGAGAGCCATGTGTAGGCAAAGGTAAGGGAGGCAGAAATTAGATGCAAGCAAAATTGTCATTGCATGGGATGAGAATTTATACATTAGCACTACAAACATGTTTTCCTTTGGTTACCTTATTTAAAGCAAGGCTGGAGACAATGAGGATACCAGGCTGGAGAGTATGACCCCTTCCCCAGGGAGTGGATGCTGAGTGTGAGCAGCAGCCATGCTCTCCAGAGTTCCTTCCCTCAGCATATCCTTCTTGATGATTCCTCCTTGCAATTTTTCCCTCCAAAGCTTCACAAGTGGTGAGAGAGCAGCTTGCCCATGAGTGCCAGTGTTCCTAGCTGCTGTCTTTTCTGTGGGAGAGCAGGGACTATGCTCTGCTTCACCCTTTAGACCAGAACAGGACTTATTCAGCCTTCTCTGCCCCTCCCACCTACCCCTCACATCCAAACAGGACTATTTCCTGCATTTATTTCATCTTGCTTAATATGTGCACCAGATAGACTGTGATTGCCACAGTCAGTCCCAGATAGCAGTGCATGGAGCTGGGGGTCAGAGTGGGAGAACTGGTGCTGGTCCAAGGTAGGAGATACCTGCCTGTAGGCTGGAGGGCCCCACAGCCTGGCACCCCTGCACTCGCTGAGCACTGGGTGCCTCCCAGTGCTGGATGCCTTGCACAAGTAAGTCCATCCTCCCTGTCACAGGCCTTGGACATGTTGCAGGGAAAAACGTTGGTTGCGGGCAGGAAAGGAACACAATTTCTCGCCGCTCAGTCCTGTGGCATTTTTGGACAGCAGGGGCAAGACACATACACTTTAAACCCCCTATGAGCAATGATTGCAGTTAATTGTCATGGAGAGGTGGCACAGGCTGTCCCCATATGGAGGGCCCCTGTGGGAGTGCACCAGGGCAGCATACCTCCTGAGAAATTTCTTTCATCATCCCTTCCTTTTATAAGTAAAAATATATTCCCCTTGTCTGTGGGAGAAAAAAAAATGCAGCAGACATTTTCATATCCTTCTGCCCGAGCCTCTGGAAGTTGTGTATACATATGATTTCAGGGCTGACTGTAGAATATTTTGCAAAGCAGCACTTCTCTGGCTTTCTTTGTAACGTCCTTTCGTTCTGCCAAAACCCAACAGATGTGTCCTCTGCTGGCAAGCAAATTAAATAATAGCTCATTCCTTTTCTCCTCCTTTTGCAATACTGTTTTTCTGTTTGGTTTCCTTCCATCATTCACATCATAATCTTCATTAATCTTCGAGGAACATTTATGTTTGGGTGATGTTTGCCTGGAAAGAGCCTCCCTCAGGACAGCTCTTAGTGCTCCTGCTCTGACAGGAAGACCTCTCTTAGACAGAGCTGATAACCCAGCCTTCATCCCTGCTGGCAGTCTGCTGGGAAAATGAATCCTTTATTCTCAGGACTCTTGTTAATTTAATCATTTTTATACCGTTCAAGTGGTTTTTTCAAAAACTGACTTCCTGCAAACATGCACTATACTGCTGTGGTAATACACAAATGGTTTAATCATGCATCTGACAGTTTCTGCTGCAGAATGTGTTTTCTGCACCTAAGAGATCAGACAGACCGCTCATGAACTCCAGAATTTAGATATCTATCTCTTCTGACAACCAAACCCAGAATTAAATGCTGTTCACTGGGAGGCAAAGTGGAGAACAATGGCACTTGCCAGCGCTCATTCCCATCTCAGTGTGCCACACACACTTCAGCCTTTGCCTGGCTTTAGTCCATGCCTCAGACAAGAGGTCACTCAAGACAACAGAAATCAGTTCCAGGCAACGTAAGGCACTCGTAGCTGTTGTTTTAAAATACGTATTTATGTAATATATTTACACAAAAGGCAAAGCACCCCCAGTTTTGGCCCCTGAGTGACTGTCTTTAGGACCAGCATTCATCTGAGAGCTGCACTTCTGCTCTCATTACTCTCCTGGAACAGATTCTTTTATGCTTGGACAGAAGCTCTGAATATGCCTGCAGAAATATCAAACCATGGTGTATCCTGGTATCACAGCTACTGAGGAACTCTCGCCAGGTAGGCAGAATGCTCTGATGGCTTAGGGTCAAAAATTTCAGATTTATACTGTTGACTGTGTCACTGATTGACTGACAAATTCCACCCAGTGACTCACCACTTCTGGAGTCTTTCCCTTTCCCTTTCCCTTTCCCTTTCCTTTCCCTTCCCCCTTATGAACCTATTGAACCTTATGCTCATCTTCTGACAGCAGACAGTTTGTCTGCTTGTATTTGATTTGCTTGTCCAGTCAACAAAATCCTTTTTAATGCAAATCACCACAGAGTCTCATTTAAATCCAAGCATAGCTCTGGAAGCCTCATGTCCTCTCATCTGCCACCTCTGGGTCCCCCTGAACTGGTCTAATTTCTCAGAGCAGGCATTACTGGAGGTGTCTCCTGTCAGATTCAAACATCACTGTCCCTGTGTGAGTAATGTGATCTAGGAAACACAAATGTCCAATACCAGTTCAGAGCCAGGGCCTGCCAGCTCCTCATGGGTAGTACCATGCTCTGTGAGTAAAGCCATTGATGGCCACTGAGATGCTCAGGAACACATCATTGTTTGCCTCAAAAAGAGGTAGCAAGTTTGATCTCTGCAGGACCAAAGCTGGGGGCAGACAACAAGAAGTGCCTGATAGCAACACCGGGATATGTAAAGGAAGATAGGTGGATCTGGTTCTGGTCTATGTTAGCACAAGCTACCGCCTCCTTTCCAACAAACCTACCTTCAAAGTCTGAGAGGTAAAAGAAGAAGACACAGTTTTCAGAAGTTCATTATCACAGAATCACAGAATTACAGAATGGTTTGGGTTGGAAGGGACCTTATAGATCACACAGTTCCAACCCCCTTGGCAGGGACACCTTCCACTAGAACAAGTTTCTCCTGGTCTAACTTAATATGCAAAGTTAGTTCCTTTGCATATTAAGAGTGGAGACTGATCTTAACTGATTCAGTGTTTGGAATAATCCCACCAGCATGCTTTTCAGGTAGGTGTTGAGGTCTACCCACCCCCAGCAGAGTCAGTGGAGAGGTTAGCTCCTCCAGGCAGTAATTTACAACACCCAGACTGGAAGGCTACAATCCCAAATAGGAGCTAAGGGTGCTAGAAGTACATCCCTGTGTCCTAAATTTGCCCTAAACCAGGACATCCAGTAAGCCCACATCCATTCCTTTAATGGCATGTACATTGCATATGATCAGGTGGGAAACAGCTGTGTCTGGGTCCTCTGACCAGCAGTCTCATTCCCAAACTTGAGGTATCCTATTTGAACACCTCTTATATCAGCTCCAGCATCACAGGCGCGTGACAGGTTGCATTCCAGTTCACTTGCCCACTTTTCCCAAGTTTGCCATGTAAGATTACACATAATATTGTCTTGGCCACACTTCCCTGCTGTACCAAATACATCATGTCTGTTCAGGCTGAATATCCTCCTGCCCTGCAATGTTGCTGCCATGAGGAAAGGCCCTTCACTGTATGTGGATATGTTGCATTTTTATGCATTTTTAAGAGGAGGAAGCTGCTGAGGGGTTAATTTCAATGAGTTCACAGCAGTCATGCCTGGGCCTGAACAGAAATCTGTGTGGGGTGTGTTTGTTTTGCCTGAGTGGTGAGAGAGGAATCAGCTCCATGAGCCCCCTGTGCCCCATTCTGTGCCCACCAGACCTTGGGAGCTGGCCATGAGCTCTCTGTGCCCACAGAGCACTGAGTATCACACTTGTAAAAGGGAACTCAACTTTCTGGCAACCTTGGGAGAGTCCTCCTCTGCATCTCCATCTTCATATTTCTCATCCTCAGTCCTCCCTAAGTGGGTCTGCCACACCCAGTGGTGTTACACCAGAGCACAGCCCTCCTCACCCAGCACAGCCAGGTACATATGTGCAGCCCTGAGTGAATCTGTTTTCTGTCAGGGAAACTCCTCAACTGATTCCCATCTCCCCAGCAAGAGAGCAGCTCACAGACGATTTGGAAATCACTCTCTGCCAAAATAGGATCTCTGTCATTTACCAGAAAATCTGTGTTTCAGATCTCTGCAGGAACAGAAACCCTGTCCTTTCACCAATTAGAAACTTGGAAGGCATTCAAGTAGAGGAAAGCAAGAAAATTATGTTCATGGTGGATGTTCTAGAGATGGGGGAAGACGGCTCTGGCAGGCCTACAGGCAATTTTAAAATACCAGCAAATATCACTCTTGGGATAAAAAGCTAGAATAAAAGTACATTTACATCAACGGAGTTCCCAGATCCAAATCCTCTCTTCCCTCTGCTGGTAATTTATGACTGGTAGTAAATAGGAAAATGTGTATTTCAGCACTGAATGTATTAATCCTGCCTTCTGCACGGTGCGGTGAAATGTTACCCTTGCACATCCTGGCAGGTTTGTACACTGAGAAATGTTTCTGGTGACAGTAACTGAGCTATGCCAGGCAGTCCTCTTACATGTGATACAACTTTGGCTTCACAGCCAGCCAGCCAGAGCCTGAGCCCAAAGGGTTACAAGCATATCTGCAGATAAAGTCATAAACAGAAAACTAGAGACTCACAAAACTGAGCTGGACACCCTAGAGCTGTGCTGATAACATCAGGCTGAACTCAAGCTTGGCAACTGGCACTTTGAAGCATGTTGAACAGTGAAAATCTCCCAGACTTCAGCAAGGATCTGGTTTCACATGGGTTTTCTCCGTTCAGATGTATTAATGTCCTGTAGCCAGTGATTTTCAGCTCTTTTTCTACACAGCACATGTTAATCCTGGCAACTCAGGCAAGCTTTTTTTCATAAAACAATATTGCAGTTTTCCCTCATTTCTGCTGAGATGTTTTTTCACAGGCATTTCCAAATTTCTTCTCTCCCTAGGTATTGGGCTCTTAATCATTTCCTACGAGGAGGAGTAGGACAGACTGAGTTTGTATACCTTTGCCTTCCCCTTCTTTTCTAGTCTGGTTTGGCTGAAGTAGAGACTGCCATTCCTGCAGCCCAGCTGAGAGCATCCGTCCTTCTAGCAGGACAGAGACCAACCCAAACTGCTCTCCCTCAGCATCTCACGATGGCAAAACCTTGCACCATTTGATTAACTTACTGTCTGCTTTGGGCTTCTTTTGTGTTTGTGTGCCATGAAGAACATCCTTGGGGAGTTTCCTCTCCTTCAGTCCCCTCCAGGGTTTCTGAGGGGGAAATTGTGTGGCAATTTGGGTCTGTGTCAGCAAGTTCAGTGTCACCCTTCAGACTCCACCTGAACTGGAAGTCCCCGAGCCGTGTCTTGGGGTTGATGCTCTTCCATCTCTTGCTTTTCCTCCCATCCATCTCCTAGGCTTTTCCTCTTCTCTCGTTAAAATGGATCTGAGCATTTGAGGCTCTGGGCCCTATGTGATGCTGCAGTTGGGATTTTGCCACCCTGGGAGATGCAAGCCTGTACCCTGCATTCTTTCACTATGCACCTACCCTGTATGAAGCCCAAACTCTCAGGTGGCAAAGAGAAGCCAGCAGAGGAAACAAAATGGAGTTTCCTGTCCTAAAAGCAAATGAAGTTGGAAGAGACTAGAAGACTGCTGAATTCTCACCCTTCAGCAGGTCATGGAGGAGGTGAACACAGAGGCAATCCCTTGTACTCCCTGGGAGGGACAAAAGGGTCAGCTCTGTGACTAGGGCAGGGAGTCCATGGCAGGACTGGCTTACTTAGGAGGTCAGCCCAGGTCAGATGAGGAGCTCCATGGAAGGTTCAATAACAGTAAGAAATGGGAAAGCTGTTGGCTGGGAAGATCACTGGGAACTTTGGAGATGAAGCTCAGGATGGCATAAAGACATCAGTGGGGCTAATGCTCTCTGCCCAGACATGTCGTTCCCAGTCTTAGCACTTCAGGCTAAGGATGAAGGAGCATCTCTAACACCAGCTCTGATGCGTATCAGTGGACTGGTCTGCATGTTCAGGGTGCCATCCTTGCCCTGAGCATGGTGTTATGTTCTCTGGAATGGGGCCATGCTTGCGGTTGATGCTGGGCTGTGAGTACTCTGGGACTCTCTGTTGGCCAGGGCTCTGTTTAGACGCAGTTTATTTCTGACTTATCCAGACTAGATGAATGGGTCCTGGCTAGAAAGGCTACTAATAAGCTTACTAATTGGGCTTCCTTTATTAGAAAGGTGCATCCTACGGCTGCCTCAAATGTACTCATTTGTACAACATTAGATGGTGTTTATACATTCTTGTAATCCAGACATCACCTGGTTATATCCCCATTTCCATTCATTTGAAACCAATATTCAGTGACACTGACCCACAACTTCTGGTTGAGCCCTTGCTTTGAAGAGCAACTGGTGTCATACCACCATCTCCTCAGTTTTTCTTGCTGTGAGCACATCTCATTTGAAGTCTAACACTGCTGCTTTTGCTGCTCAGAGGACGTGATAAGCTCTTGCCATCCCCAGCCATTCCTGCTCTCCTGGCTGAAGCAGTGACTAGGAACTGAGTGAACTGGAATTTGAGTAAATGAAAGGAATGAGCTTGACTATGCCAGATGTCCTGGGCAATTAGAGTGTTACAGAGAGGAAAAGAGGAAAAGATCTTAACCACAGCAGTGGGTCTGCCTGGCCAGGAGGTCAGGGAGTGTGCAATGGTTTCTGACAAGAACACCATGCTTCCTTCACCCAACACAATTTTGTTTGGGGTTTTCTGTTGTGCTTTAACTCTGAGAGGAGGAACAGCCAAGAAGGGATGACTCACAGCCGTGCTGGAGGCAAGGCAATGACTCAGAGGTGGATCTAGCTTGCAGTCCAGCTGCAGCCTTACATCACAGGGCAATGGTGTGGCTGGAGAGGCTCCCAGCACACTCTCCTCACTTGCAACCCTGACAAAAGATGTAGTGACTTCTTCTTGACATCTTTTAGCACATTCTCTGCCAAAAATTGCCCCATATGTTGACCTGCTTCCATCTGACTTAATCTTCTCTGAACACAAGTGACCAGGCTTAGTCCTGGGATTGCAGGCAAGGCTTCAACCTGTGCCTTTCTGCAATAGCAATAAACCCTACTGCAAATGCCTGGCCTGAAGCATCTGACAGCTATATTTACCTTGGTTTACATCTGTATCACACTGGGGACTCATCATAGTCCTGGAGTTGATTAATATAGCACAGTGCCCAGCCATGACACCTCCCCAAAGGACCCCTGTGTGACTTGGAAGGACCTCCTAGGGAGGCTTCATCCAGCCTGGAGAACTGCTCCAGTTCTCATTTAGGAGGTGATTCTTGCAAGAAGCAGCCTGACCTGTTGCAGGGAAGCTGCTGAGAGAGGCAGGTGCATGCTCCCTCTCCTAGGTGGATGCCATGCTCTCCCCATCCCCTTGTCTGAGAAAGTCCTGCAGAGTATGAAAACATACTGAAGCTGCTGTTGGGGGAAATGGCAGAAAGGGCTAAGAAAGGCAGGCAAAAGAGCTCAAAGACTAAAGCAGACTCCTTCCCCAGAAAAAAAAAAAATGTACACACTCGAGACATGGATTTATTCCCTCACTTCCTTGAGTTGATGAAGGTAACAGAAGCAATGATAAACTATCTCATGTGAAAATGGTGAAAACAAAGATGTTTAGGGCCTGCTTGTGGTCAAGGAGCAAGGAGTGAAGAAGGCAGGTAGCTGGGGAGCAGCTCACCCATAACACTGCCTGAGCTGGGCTGGGCACTGCATCTTACCTGCTCCTGATGCCAGGCTCAAACCCCTTTGGTTTATTGTCTTTTATTTCTCTTCACTGGAAGGATTTCTCAATCACAGCAAAGTGTGTTTTGGTATTTTTGTCCCTTGGTCTGAGGACATGTTGACAATCTCACTTCCTACCAACTGCAACACTGCAATTGCTTAATGCAAAGTGTTATCACATTACAAGATTCTCAGACAGAGCATTTCAAGTTTTTAACCTCTCATTCAAATGATTTGATGAAAATACCATGATAATTTTATTGCTATAGCCACAAACATCAGATGCTGTGGAAGTTTCAGTCCAAACAGCCTAAACCCCCATTTATTTCAAGAAAATTGCCATCTTTTGTATCTTTTGTATCTTTTCATTTAAGAATGTGTTCACACACAAAGGAAATTAACCATTTTCAGATAAAATTACTTATTGCCAGCAAATAACTATTATTTTGACTTGCACTAACAGTAGCTAATAATGTGAGATGGAGAGGGAGAGGAACATGTGTCTGTACCAGCTGTTGTCTCACTCTAATCCAAAAAAACATGAAGAACTTGCTGGCAGTAATCACAAAAAGATTTTCTTTCTTCCTCTTCAAGCAAAAGTATAACAGCTGTTGCCTCTAGCAAGTGTAGTGTTTGCCCTGTTGATGTTCATCATCTTCCCATACAGAGTTTTATAACAGACCAAAGAAAAATAACTCCCCAAAATGGTAACAGTTGTGCAATGAATCCAACTTGTTTCCTATGGTTGGCACTCAGATAAGAAAAAAAAAAAAACAAACTGGTCACATGAAGATGTAATGGCCCTACGCCCAGACCTGTCCTGTATGAAGAAGGGCAGTAGTGGCAGAAATTATCATCCTGTTCTCTCAGTGAGGCACTGCCTCAGATTTTCCCACAAGGCCTTTTCTGCTGCTACATCAACAACTGTACTCCTTGTCCCTCTGGGCAGCAACTCTCTTTCTTGATAGAAACTTTATTTTCTTGTTCCACACTGGCCACGAGAAAGTGCCAGCCTTGTGGCAATAAAGCAGCACATCCAGGCTCCCCCAGGCAAGGATGCTCCCCTCTCTGCTCTCTGCAGACACTTGCAAGCTGTGTCTGCTCCCATGGCAAACATCATCCAGCACGAGCAGCTGTTGCTGGAGCTGTTCCTTGGCTGAAGTGCTGGTCAGCCAGGGGCCAGCAGTTCCTCCAGAGTATATTTAATTTTGCAGCATAAGTTTTTAAGCGTATTTCTTAAGAGGTGGTAGCCACTGGTATGAATAAATACACAGATCCCCCTGCTAGCCAGTTTGAAGCAGGTCTACTCAAAGTTGAGCCAGGAACAGGGATAGCTGATTGACATTCCTGGCTCAACTTTTGATCTGTTGCATGAATTTTGGCAAGGTGTTTCTCACTGTTTCTCACCTTCCAGTTTGTCAAGGTACAAGCACTTTGTGTGACAGGATAAATGTAGTCTTGTCTTTATATGAAGCCCAATGAGACGGGACTCCGATCTCAGCCAGTGCCTCTAGACCAAAGTTGTTGAATTTCAATTTTTTTTAGTTAGGTACTTCTGGGGAAAAAAACAACAGCTCAGGAGCATGTTTGCCAGCAGCAGCAGATCCAGGGGCCACGGTGAGACTGCAAAGAAATCTGAACTCTTCTCTTAAAGATGAGTAACATAACAAAATCAGGTAAAAGTAGCTCTCAGTGAGATCCCCAGCCAGAGTCTTGTCACTGACTGGTGTTGTAATATCAATGATTTTAAGTGAATTCAGCTTGTTCACGACCATATTTGGATCACAGAGCTGGTGAGGTGTCTGACAGGACACATGCAGTGGCTTCTTTCCTCTGGAGATGCCAGGCAGCTTTTAAACGTTCAACTCTTTTCCAAATCCTATTAAATTCTAGATGAAAATAATCTTTCAGGGGAAGAATCTAGACACCATGTCGTTTCCTGGCACCAGTGTGCCAGCCATGGTGCTGCAGCATGCAGCTGTGCCACCCAGGAGAAGCTGGCTCTGTGGGAGGCACTGGTGGCAGGAAGGAGGCACCTTGCCTTATGTTCTTATTCAGCTATTGAAATAATTTCTACATTCATCCTATATGTTTGAGGCTTAACATCAAGAAAATATATTGCTTTTTTGTCAGCATTTTTTCAAGGAACTCCATGTCTTTCTCATGGGCTGATGTTGGAAGCTATACAACCTGCAGCAGAAATGTTTTCTAGCAGGAGAGAAAAATAGTAAATATATCTCCCTCATTAAAAGGAAATATTTTCCTACAATCATCAAGCAACACAAGTTGGCAAACATACACATCTTAAATGATTAAATTAAATGATGCCCTGCTCATTGTAGGGCATCACCATCCATTTATTTCCTGAAAGCTGCACTGTCTTGTGAAATTAACATGGTACAAGCTGCTGGTGTAGTTTCTAGTGGAGATGGGGAAACAATCCACCTGATCCTTGCTTAGGATGATGTGTTTCAACAGAGTTTGTGCTAACCCTGAAGCTGGGTCTCTCTGGCAGAAAAAAGACCATTGCCCAGAAAGCCCCTTGGAGCCCCAAGCAAAGAGGCAAAGTCTCATACAGGTCAGGCAGTACCAAATCTGGGAGCTGTCCCAGCCATGCCAGGGACAGGATCCCAACACAAACAACACAACCCAGGCATTGCAGGCAGGGGCTGTTAGGCAGGGGGGAAAATCATGGGGACTACCCTCCAAAGGCTCCCTTGAAGCCTTGTTGGGCCTTACCCCATGCTTGAGGCTGCCAGGGACAACCTCAAGCTGATGCCACTCCATTCATTTCCATTATGCCACTTCCAGAAAAATATTTTTTAGCTTTCAAGTGGTGGAGTAGGGGAAGCTAAAAGGACTATTTATTCACAGTAATTCCTTGTTCCAGCAGTTAATGGGCAGATTCAGCAGACTGAGTGATGTCTCCTCTAAATTGCTCAAACCAGAGGTCACAGTGGCTCTTTCAAGGGCGCTGGCTTTATGTTACCTGTCTCTGTTTGCAGAGGATGGATCACCTTAATTTTTCAGTACTGGTGGGTCACAAACCCAACAAGGCTCTGATCACTTTCTGCAAAGCACCAAGCACACACTGACAAATGAGATGTCTTAGCACTTCTCAGGGGGTGATCAGCATCTGGCAAAACAAAAGGCTGCGGGGCTGAGCTATCCAGACAGCCTACACAACAATAAATTACACATTGAAGTTGCTGTGCTGGCAAATGTATTAGTCACCCACACTCAGCAGCGCTTCTAGCACAGCTGGGCACATTGACATTAAACCTTACCTGCACTGGGAAATGACTCTTTCTCTCAAATACTTTCAAGAGCCAGTCTGTTGCAGATGGTTTGAGGAAGCCCAGATATCCTGAGCTCTCCTGCACAAGGCCATGAGCTATTTCTATAATTTGCTTTCTCTGCTTATAAAGGAACTGCTGGGTGCTCTGTGCTTTGCAAAAAGCTGTCTTTGGCTGCCATTTCAACTTATACGACCGCATACCTTATCAAAAGAAGCCAGTCTGAATTCTTTTTTTCCAGGCTGCATATTCCAGCATTTGGGGTTTTGCTACATAAGTTTGGATTTGATTGCATACAAGTTTTCTAGTTAACATCTAGGTACTTTGCCCTGAGGTGACACACGTAGAGGTTAATCACCAAAGAAGATGGCTAATACCAATAATGTCATGGTGATCTCCAGCTCAGTTTGTGTTGAACTAGGGCATTCCAAATTTGAACATAATATAAACCACCTTACACACACAGTATTTCCACAGTGACAATGAACTATAGTCAGCAGAGTGGTTTTGGTGCAAATGGAACCTGAGTGTTTTTATTTTAGACTTCAGAAAGCACCTGCAGGCTAGTTTGCAGCACCTCAGCATAGCAACCCACTTCTTCAGTTCAGTGCACTGTTGCTATTGCACTGCACCAACTGAGTTCAAAATCCCTCTGCATCAGAAATCACAGGAAAACTGTATTTCCAAGTTCAATTTTAAGACCTTATTCTATAGAATTGATTTGTTATTTTCCAAATGTGCGAGCTCATTATTCCTTTATTTCAATATGAAGAGTAATGGGAATTTGTCAAAGCTGGAAGAGGCCAGAAAAGCAACAAATAAATTATCTTTTTTATTTTGTGGGAAAAGCTTGGTTTTGGATTATTGATCATTGAGATTTATCAATAAAAGCCATAGGCATAAAAACCATTGTGCTCAAATAGTACAATTAATCTAGGCAGATTGCACATGTGCTATGCAGGAAATTATACTCCTTTCCTGTGTGAAGAAGTGTTGTTTGTTTTTGCCATTGGGCATAAATTCCATGTTTCTCAAGATGTGCCATGCAGCCCAAGTGCTCCAGAACATGAAGGTCCTTCTCTGTGGGCTGGTGGGTACTCTCATTTTCTGACCTTCATACTGCATGTTGGGGAATATCAGTTATCAAAAAGGCTGGGCAAGTGAAGCACTGCTGGTGAACTTTGAATTCCTTGTGTGGTCAGCTAACAAAATGACTGAGAAGAAGGAAACTTCCTGCTCTGAATTGAGTGGTGTAAGGCATGTCCACATCAGCTCTGCTTACCCTTGGTTTGCTTTGATATGTTGGTTGTTTTAGACACATTGAAGCGACCATCTACCTTTACCTGCACAAGGCTAAAAATAAACATAAGTGGAGGGATAAGCAAATGCAGGCCATGGACTTCCCTATAAAGAACGACAGTATAGAGACTCCCATGTCTGGGGAGTTATTTTGCCTTTCATTTCATGAACAGCATGGATAATTGGAAGGTTTTAGAGCAGTCTAACAAGCACAACATATGGGAGAAGCTTGCTTTACGGGGATTTAATTGGCTGTGCACTAAACAAGGTGTGTAACCACAGCTGCTTCCCAACTCTCGGTGAACAGAATGATTCCTGCCAGCCATAGGTAGCTATCTAAAAGAGAAGCAACATTTCCTTGCCACTTGTCTAGTTTCCCCCTAATGTTAGAGGGAGAACCTGGCACCCCAGAGGGTCTGACCTATCCTGGTGTCTCCCCTACAAAGGGACAAACAAGGTCTGCTGAAGCATGAACTCTTTCCTCCAGCTGAAAAGGGAGCCAAGATATCTTCTTTAATTTATTGGCAGTGGTGCTGTAGGTGGGACAGGGTAAGATATAGGGCACTGTAGGGCTGTAAGCAAGGGAAAGCTGACTTAAGGATCAGCACAGTTGAAGAAAAACAGTCTATGGGCACACTTAAAGTCGATACCATCTTTCATACAGCCAAAGTCAGGTGAGATAAATCCTATCATAATGACCAGTTTGTTTCTAGAAGAAATAATCTCCCTTGAAGATACATCTGCATTCCTTCTCAGCCTTGCTATTGACAGAACCATATTAATTTTGGGTTAACATGAAGGTTGTGCACTGTGAAGAAATGCATTGACTTTGGGGGAGGGGAAAGGCTTATGTGGGCAATGTAAAATATTTGAAATCCCTCATATCCTCACTTCTGACTGCTTTGTGTAGATTTTAATAAATTACATGATGTCTATAAATTATGAAATTAAAATCCTGAATGTCATTAGTCAAGCTACTAATATTACTCAGAGGTTCCCACCTGCCTGAAGCCAGACCTTCCAGTGTTGGTCTTGTCTCTGCTGCTCGTTTAGGAACACATGTACACAAACTAAGTGCTCAAGCAAGGACAGCTCTTCCCAGTGTCACACCAAACCCAGCAGCCATAGAACTTCCCCAATTCAGACACAGAGGAAGGATGACAGAGGACCAGAACAAGAAAACCCTTTCCTGCCCCAGTCTGATTTGAGGCAAGAAAAGCCATGTTTTCAGTGTGCAAGAAGAACATGTCTAGGTTTCAGATCACCACAATGGAAAGAAACCCAACAACAACAATAAAACATAAGAAAAAACAACTCCCAAACTTAGTAATATGCAATGCTGTAATGCATAAAATGCCGCTGGGAATAGCTCTGACAAGCAAGTTATAACTATTTCTAGAAGAGAAACAGAGATGTGATAATGCTCTGTATGTTGCTCAAGAATGCAGTTTTCAAGGTCTCCTAAGGTCCCTCTTTTTCTGTTTAAACTGAAATGCTGACACTTCTCTCCCTCCTTTTCTTGTGACTGCATGAGTCTTCTGCAACTGTAGTCTCAATCCAACCACCTTTTAACTTTCTCTGGGAAATTCTGGAGTGCCTCTCTTCATATTAAATTATTGCTGCTCTAGTGGAGAATAGAAGAGATCCCGTTATATTATGTTCGGTTCATTAAGTTTCTAATTACTTTGATTTTGATATTGAAAAGCTCTAATTAATTCTTTTAATGTGTAATATTATTAAAGCCCTACAATTGATTTAATATAATTTTAAAGGAAAAAATAGTAAATACTTATTCCCAATGAAATGTATAGTAGAATCAAAGGAGGAGAATACTTAAATATTACTTAAGAGTAAGAGATGTATAGAAATAATTGCTATTATCTCATAACCAGGCATTCTGAGTCCAGAAAATTAAATTAAGATCAGACTTTTAAGCCTTACAAAAATCTCAGCTGAAACAATTCCATCAGCTGAAACAATTCACAGTGAAACCTCTCCAAAAGCCCAAACACCGATCTTTTGTGTCTGAATCTTTTTTAGTATTTGGCTTTAAAGACACCACATACATTTTCAAAATAGATTCCTCCTGTGTAATTACTGGAAGGCAGTATTTAATCCTTGTTTTTAAATTGTATCCTTGTAATTTGGATAAGTATAACCACATTGTTGAGCATCCTGTCTCTATAAACAATCCTGTGCTTGAAAATAATCATTACACCACTGCAGCATCTTCTTCTTTGTTTCACCTTTACACCCCTGATACATGCTGACAGTATGAACCTCATTTTAACACAGGGCTGCCTTCATCTCAGTATTCGCTTACTTTTGGCGCAGCTTACTGAAAATGCCAGACCACAATGACAAAGAAGTTCTTGTAGAGGATGCTACTGCACACTCTTCACAATGATTTGAGAAAACAATTATCGAGCATGCAACACCTTCCATTTTAACTTCTTGAGGCAGAATCACAGATACTCAAATACAACACAAAGGCAAAAGTGGTTGCTAACTGGATACACCAAAGCAACAGCTGCACCACAGTGCTGGGGCAGCACAAGGCAGCAGACTGCTCGTGGGTCTCACCCATGATTAGATATCGACTTAATTGACTTATTGACCTGGAAGAAAGGTCGTGCTGCCCAGGATGTCACTGGGGAGCCTGAACCCACATCTAGCTCCCTGTAATTCAAGAACTGGCTTTGGGGTCTTCTCCCAGCTTTCCCAGAGCAGACGATCTGACTCAGTGGGAAAGGCAGCAGTGCTGGAGCCCTTCCTTGCACCCAGTGCTGTGTTCCAGGCTTCCTAAACTTCTGGGGAGAGGCATTGCCAGGGCCAGGTACCCCCATGGGAGCATCAGGACCCAGTGCCCAGGCACCTGCAGCTGTACAGCAGCCAAATTGGTGCCTGAGTCTGGGGAGCTCCACTTCAGAGCTGCTGTGCTGCTGCAGCAACTCTGACTCCACTGGTTCCCGACCCAGCCTTAACAATTAGACTTGGCAATCATTAACTTAGCTGGGTAAGAACACTGGCTTTCTAATATAGCTTGTCCGTCAGGTTTGACAACCTTGACTGCATGAAACCTGATGACATCCGGTACACCAAGCAGCCTAATTTTTTCTAATGTTTCAGCTCAGCTGAACATTTTTCATTTGCATACACTTTGCATACATTTTCAGCTGCAGCATCTTCCCTCTTTGCTGCATCCTCCTTCCTGCTTCCTTCTCTATTTGCACAACATCTCACTGCTTCCCTTCCTGTGTTTTGACTTTGCAATCCCCTCATCTCAAACCCACTTCCACCTATCTCTCTCCCAGTCTTTGCTGGTGCCACAGGCACAGAGCTCTCTTCTTTGGTTTTGTCATCCTGCTCCTTTTCTTGCTGTTGGTTCCACTTTCTCTCATCTCCTTAATTGCCTCACACTCATTTTACCTTGTTAATTGCTCACTGTTCTCTGGCTCTTTATAATTTCAATAAATGCATCTATTAATACTGTTATTGTTTATGAACCACCAACTGCTCCATCATTCCCCTCCTCAGCTGGACAGAGGAGAGAAAATATAATGAAAGCTTGTGCATCGAGATAAGGACAGGGAGAGATCACTCATCAGTCACTGTCAAGGGCAAAACAGACTCGATTCAGAGAAAAGGAATTTAATTTCTTAAAAATTATATTGGAATGAGACAATGAGAAATAAAAGCTAAATATTAAAACACCTAGTCCACACCCCTCCTATCTTCAACTTCACTGGGTTCAGCTTCATGCCTGATTTTCTCTACCTTCTCCCCTTTCTGCAGCACAGAGGGATGGGGAATGGGGGTTGCAGCCAGTTAATCACACATTGTCTCTGCTGCTCCTTCCTCCTCAAGGGAAGGACATTTCACTGTTCCCCAGCTCCAGCGTGGATTCCCTCCCAGAGGAGACAGTCCTCCACAAGCTTCTCCAATGTGAATCCTTCCCATGGGCTGCAGTGCTTCATGAACTGCTCCAGTGTGGGTCCCTTTCCAAGGGTGCAGTCCTTCAGGAACAGGCTGCTCCAGCATGGGTTCTCTGTGGGATCACAAGTCCTGCCAGCAAACCTGCTCCTGTGGGCTCTTCTCTCCATGAGGTCCACAGGTCCTGCCAGAAGCCTACTCCAGTATGGGTTTCCCACAGGGTCACAGCCTGCTTTTGGGCATCCACCTCCTCTGTTGTGGACCACAGGGGACTGCAGGGGGCAGCTGCTTCATCGTGGTCTTTATCACGGGCTGCAGGGGAATCTCTGTTCCAGTGACAGAAGCATCTCCTCCCCTCCTCCTGCACTGACCTTGATATCTGCAGAGCTGTGCCCCTCACTTATTCTCACTCCTCTCTCTGGCTGGAACTGAGCCTTTTTTTTTCTGTCTTAAATCTGTTATCCCATAGGAGCTATCACCATTGCTACGATTCTGGCTTTAGCAGGCAGCAGGTCTGTCTTGGAGCTTTCAAGCATTGCCTCTGTCAGACACAGGGGAAGCTTCTGGAAGCTTCTTAGAGAAGCCACCCTTGAAGCTCCTCCACTACCAAAACCTGGCCACATAAACCCAGTGCAAATATGCACCTCAATTCTCTTTGCTTTGTAAGCTCAGTGAAAGGCTGGACTACTCCTCAGGAAACTCCTCCTCCCTCATCAGGCCGCTGCCCCCACATTCAGTCAGCACTGTTTTTGTGGGAGCCTCTAAATGACCTCCTCTTAGGCAGCTCCAGCTCTCCCCTACATCTCCCATCACCTGTTAGGCACTTGCCACAAGTCAGCTTGCATTTCTCTCCTGGAGGGGTTATTCTCTCTGTCTTTTGAAGCTTTATCCTCCTCCCTCTCCCTTCCCTCACTCGACCACTGTGTATTTGGAGACTCCTCTTTATCCTGCTCTCCAGACTCCAGCATGGGTGGTATAAAATTCTGTTCTTGTCCTCTTTCTCTTCTATGCCTTATCTCCATGTAATCCCTACCACAAACATAAATTCACCTGCCAAGTAACCTAAAAATCCAGTACTCTATTCAGACGAATCTCTAAAAGAGAGATAAACTTAACAAAAAGTGTTCAGCACAGATGTCTCTACCTACAAAGCCATCTAGGCTCCCATTACAGCTAATCCTATAGGAGGTATCCAAAGCCAGCCAGGACAGGCACTCAGGAAAAAGCTGTTTCCTTTCCCCACCTAAAAAGGGAGTCCAGCTGAATGGATTGATGACTGTACCGTAGACTCTTAAAACTGGGCAAGATGAGTCACAGACCTTTTTTTTCAAACACATCCTCGCTCAGCTCCCTGCTGCCTGCTCAGATAAGCCTTGCTGTCAGTTGAAGCTCAAGCTTAGCTAAACCAGCCCACTCCATCCCACGGCCCCTCAGCTGCTGTTTAGGCCAACGTTCACATATGCCTATGAGGGGGGGACAGCTTTGGTCCAGACTTCTCCTCGTGTCCTTATTCAGATCACACCCAAACCTTGCAAGCATTGTTCTACAAATAATTCCTGACATGAAGCCCTTCTGTCTCCATGCATGGAGCTAAGGCTCTCATCCATATTGGATCACAGAATCACAGAATCACTAG
>VZSR01001479.1:20692678-20711741 GCA_013398615.1 Brachypodius melanocephalos | reverse complement strand
GTGTGTGAAATTATGATTTAAATGTTACAGACCATGGTTGACTCCAGTTTAAAAAGTTTGTTTGCATCTAAGGAAAAAATACCTATCTTGTATTTACATTGAGATCCTCAGATCCCTCTGTTATGTATAGTTTAGGTTATGGAAGTTGTTTGTGTTACTTGTTTCTGTGGCTGGTGTTACTTTTTTTTGTGGAATGAAGAGTATGTTGTATGTCATGTGTTGTATCTGGATTTTATCTGAGAGCCATCTAGGTGCTCCACAGGTAAAATTTGCCTTATGGGTTTTAGTTGTGAGTTTTGGAGTTTTTTTAGGTTTTTACATGCTTTTTTGGTTTACATTGTCGTTTTTTTAACTAGTCTTCCTTGCAGTTATCCGAAACTACCAGGTGAAATTGGTGTGTGCTCCTGGGTGGAACTTGCTGTGGCTCTGTGCAGTGGATTTGTTCTCTTTCATCTGTAGAACACCTTTAGGCCTTAGTTAGAAAGAGCAGAGATAGTTCTGTGCAATGGACTTCTGGTAAATTGGTAACTTGTTGCTTTACACATTTGCTTTGTCAGAATGATCGTGATCCTCGCTTGAGAGAGAGAGCAGTTGCCAGAAATTCTCTGTTAGACCAATATGGCAAGATCCTTCCCACAGTTCAAAGGAAGCTGGCAGTAGAGAGAGCCAAGCCTTACCGTTTGCCTTCATCGGTCTTAAGAGAAGGTAATTGTAGAGAATTTAGGGAAACACAATGTGCAGCCAGCCAGCACTTGGGTGACACAAGGCTGATACATTTCCCTCTTGCTTTTACAGTCCCAAGGCCAAAGCCATTATCAACAGCAACAAGGCAGGCTAATGCAGGAAATGTGCATACAAGAGCAACTTTCATCAGTAAAGTGTTGTCCAAAATCGGAGAAGTATGGTTAGGAAATGAGCAGAAAAAAAATACCTCACAATATGAAAGGTAATCAGCCTTTTATAAAAATTAGTCTTGAGCTATATGTTTGGAGAGGGAAGTGGAGAGAGGGAGAGAGAAAGAGAGTGAGTGAGTGATATGGGGAGAGAAACAAAATTCAATTTGAATTGTGTTAGTTTTTTGGGAAGGTACACATGAATAAAGCTTTGTTTTGCTTTTTTGCACATATAGTATATAACAGCTAAGAATCAATTCATCATGAGTACTGTTTGGAGAGTTTTTCTGCTGCGATAATCTTCTCTAAACAAGTACACATATTTACATTATGCCAAATGTGTTAAGACAGCTGAAACTCAAACTGTCAATACCATGAAGCCGTTGGTGTACCAACTTTTATAGACTTGTTTGTATGATCACATAGTAATCTTTTACCAATTCCTGCTTGGTTATTTAAAAATAAGCAGAATTTCAAAGAGTGGTAAAGAGGCTTGTTAATTGTCAGGTGATTGTCCTATGTGGGATGTGGTTAAATAAACTTTAATTCTGGTATGGCTGGACTTTAAAGGAATAAAAATCAGTTTTATTTTCCTTCTAGTCCTAGAACTACAGAGCCAGCAGTCAGTACGCATCCTCTCCCTGGTGCAGAGTTGCCTGATGCATTTCTTGGGACACCTATTACAAAACTTTCTCAAAAGTGTTCAAGGTATGGTAGATATACATAAAACTTTATATTTCAAAATGGTGTTGTTTATCATGTATATACACAGCTGCGTGTGTGTATGCTTTTTTGGTTTATGAAGGATTCTGTTGCATTTAGTTGTGTTTGTCAAAGAAAAAGTCAACTTAGGGACAAATTTAGGTGGACAATTTGAAATGTAGATGAGTTTTCTCCACCGCTGAGAGCTAGGTCACTTGTGCAACTTAAATTGGGGTATTCTTATGTCAGAGATAGGTATTTAGGAAATTAGGTATGAAATGTAAACAAATAATGAAAAAATGCCCCAGAGTGCCTATTACTTGTTTGTGGGACTGATAGATCACCCCCAGCAATTGTATTTCTTGTTCATCCAGTGTTTTTGTTCTGCATCATCTGAGATGATCACAGCATGCTTTTTGTCATTTCTTTACTGATTCCTGGTTTAAATTGTGTATTTGAGCAGGTTGCTGGATTTGGTGGTTCGTCCTGTTCCTTCCCGCTCTGTGGCACAAGATGAGAGCCGGCAGTTCCTGTGCACGGCTTCCACTTCTTTTGTGGCATCCAGCCCCCTGAGACCAAACACACATCACTCCAGCTCCCAGAAGAATCTGCCAAGAGCATCAGAGTTGAATTTATTGGAAACTCCTCTTGTGGTCAAGGTTTGTATTTTAAAAAGTCAGTAGCAGCCAACCAAATGAAAAACTTCGGAGGTTTGTTTAAAGTGAAATCACCAAAGTATTTAGTAGAAATGCTTCTCGATTTAAATTGTCAATATGCATGTGGTTATTGTATATACAACAATTTTGGAAGCAGTAAGTTGGGAATAGTAAATTTTTAAGCAGCAAACTTTAGTTCTCAGCTGATTGCAGTGGACAGCTTGTCCCATAGCTTTGTGAACTAAATTTATTTTCATTGTATGGAACAATTTCATGATTCCACGTTCTTCCTATGAAGTACCAATGAACTAGCTTCATCCTCCTCTTTTGAAACCCTTTCAATACTGTAAAATAATCTGAGATAAGAATAGCTGAATGCTTCTACATGGAGATGTGTAGGTATTTTTGCAGCAGTGTCACTTCCTCTTGTGTGCAGCTGATTAATTAGTGAAAAAAATCTGTGGCTGTTGCTTTGCAGAAGTGCTGTCAGATGCAGTGACTGAAAACACTGTTGTGCAGAGTAAAGTTAAAATTGTGTGCCTTTTATAAGAGCAGTGTAGGAATTGCAAAAATTGCAAAAATTAGTGGGATAGGAAATAACCTTGCTGAAATCAAGATGTCATATCCTTATTTCCTGAAGAAGTAATTTTGAAAAATAACTTCTGTTTTCCTGGCATTACAAAGACAAACCAAAGGAAATGAAATAAAAAACATGCATTTTTATCTTTAAAATGTTGGGATTCTTAGAAGAACAGTGCATAGGCAAAACTTTCTGTTGCTATAAACCCAGTTCGTAATTTTGCCTAATTTAATTTTTGTAATTTAAGTACAGTCTTCTGTTTTAAAGATTTAACTGGTCTTAAATTAAGTGTTTTTATTTCTTTTCCTAGAGAGCTAAAGTTTTGGCCACATCTTCTGGTTTTCCTGGCTTTACTCCTCAGTCTATTCTCAGGTCCAGCCTTCGCACTACACCCCTAGCAACTCCCTCTGCATCCCCAGGACGATCAGTCACTCCTCCTCTACGAGCAAAGGAACCTAGAATATCTTTCAGGGAAGAGAGCTCACATGCAAAGTGGGCTGTTGGGGTAAGCTGGGCTACACTTACTGAGTTTTGCAGATAATGGTGTGATTTAATTTAGGCTTAAAAGTTTGCTAAAACTCTTTATATCTGGATTGTGAATTAGAATGGCAGAATTTGGTTAAAAACAAAACTGTGTTATGCTAGACATTCTGTAACATCATGTTCTTGCAGCATCATATTCATAACAGACATCAGGGACCTTGGAGGGTTTTATTCAGATGTTGTTAGGACCTCTGGTTGTTCAGAATGTTAGTCCACGTTTTATCTGTACCTTTTCAAATAGTAGTGTTGCAGGAAAGTAAGGAATATAGATGTGGAGCCTCTTGTTTGGGTATGTTAAATTTTGCAAATTGAACATCTGGGAAAGTAACAGAAGCCATAAAGATGCATTGACTCCCAACCTGTCTTTTTGCAATGTTTGGTTTACTTAAATGATGGTAAAAAGAGACTCCTGATGAAGAGAACTATAGTGTTTGTTCTCCCAGCCCTGAAGTTCTCGGGGTCGCTTCTTGCCTTGCACCAGGGATAGCATCCATGTAGTTTTCAAATGCAGTGGATCCATCTGTCCAGCCATGGTCCCTTCTGCTCCTGCAGCTGTGTATCAGGAGCTGTGGTTCAGCCCATCAGGCAGTTGCCAGCATAATGTACCCAAATCAGGGGCACAACAGGGGCATGTGCTGCTGCTATCCCATGTGTGAGTAGCTCATGCATGTTACAGGGAGTTACTCAATTGTAACAAGACGTGCTATCTCCTGTATGAAATTTTTACTAATAGTGGCACTATGGCCAGATTAATTTTTTTGTTCCATGCCACAGGCATAGTTGAACACCAGCATATTTTAGTAGTGCATATGTGTTGAAAGGGCAAGAATAAAACAGAGAAATCTTGAGTTAGGATTTTATTAGGCAGAGCTTTGTCTTCCTGAAAACGCACTAGTCAACCTAGTGAAGAGCCTTGACATTATGAGCAAGACTGATTTAATTTTAATTCTTCAATGTCATGGAAACTCAATAAGCAATCTAAAGTGTGATTAACTTTTACACTCAGCCTTAAATCTAAGGTAGTGCTGGAATGAGAATTATTTTTTCATTGTCTCACTAAGGGGATGTGTAACTTAGAAATATCAGTATTTTTTAGGGTTTTTTGTTTTTGCTTTGACAAAAAGCAGACTCATGTTTCTGATCTGAGCTTTCATTTTCAGGTGATAGAAGATGATAAAGCACAATTTGGAGCTTCATCTGAGCATCATCATGGCTTGGTGGAGGATGCTTGGTCTGAAAGTAGAGCTAAACCAACTCTGTTTAATCTGAGCAATCCTGGGGATGTTCGTGCTGAATTGCAGGAGTCCTCAGGAAGCATACCTGGAGATGATTTGGAGAAGATGGATGTCAGCAAGGAAAATAGTAACTTATCTGTCAGATCAGACCAGACTACTTTGGAGTATCATGATGCAAAATCACCTGGTGATTTTGAAGATGATGTCATCTTTATAGCTGCTAAACCAGCTAATTCTTCCACTGAAGAAATTGTTGATGTTCAAGAATTGGAGAAGGAGGAAGAAAGTGAAATGGTTGAGGATAAACCTTTCCAGATGAAACAACCAGATCCTTTAGGACAAAGAAAAGAAGCAGGTGTGTTTTGTCCTGTGATAACCTAAGTTTCTGAATTTTTCAAATGTCTTCAAAAGATTGAATTACTGACGAGTGCAGAAATTAATGATGAGTTTTCACAAGTGCCCTAGGCTTCTCAAATTACCTCTATGTTTTAAGTCTTTTTTTAAGTATCCTGGACCTTAGGAATGTATACTTTACTTGACTGACACTTTTTGTGTGTAGTTGCAGCTGAAAGGCAACAGTATGGGAGTTTTGTAAGGGATACATGTTTAAAACTTTGGCTTCTGGTTATGTTTTAGGGGTACTTCTGTAATTTGCAGGAGTTTTTACATTGTTTGATTGAAATTATGCATCAGTCTTCTTGTTCTACTGGAAAGAAGAACACAGGCCATCTGTGCATTTGAAGTCTTGGTAGCATTATTTTGTTGAGTCCCTGTCCTAGATGAAATGCGTAAAGGATCACTTTAAACTCATGAGCAGTTTAAAAGAAGTAATGTCGAGTGTAACAGGGAAGTCATCCATGTCTTCATTTTTGTAGGATTTGTGGAAGAATCAAATGCTGAATGTCATACCCTTCCTGAGCATAAGTTGGTGTTTAAAGCTGCTGAGGCTGCAACTTCTGGGGCTGGAAATGAAGGGTGAGCTTGTGAAGTAGATATATCTTTGGGTTCACACAAAAGCTGCTGGCTTTTCTGTGTTTGAAAAGTGATTTTGACCTGGGATTAGTTCTTTCCTTTGTTCTTAGATGTAAGGGCCTGTCTGTCCCATTCTGTCTATGACCAAAAGTAATCTGGCACTCATGTAATGCACATTGACTATCTGTCAATTTGAGCCTTTTTTCTCAAATCGTTGCAGACCCCAAAGTACGATGATAAAGACTTCATTCCACAGTCCCATACAGACCTTGTGAGAGTTACTAAGCAGATACTGTGAACATAAGCCCTGTTTTTTTTCTGAAAATTGGGTAGTTAAAAATGAATCTTGAGATTCCTGTAACTTCAGTGGGTTTATTTTGGAGTTTGAATGCTTTCTGACAGTATTTTTTACACTTAATTTCTGTTTTCTGTGTGTGGTCAACTAGCGTCTATTTGTTTTTGGAAAAGGAAGCTGTCTTCTCACCAGGTACTTTAAAAGCCACAACTGCTGGGTGATGAAGACAGAATGTCAGCAATGAGAGAACCCTTAATTTCAAGTGGTGACTTTCATCTGTACAGACTTCTGTTCAGTTTGTTCTGAACCTCTGTTACTGTAGTTGCCCTCTTTCAACAGAAGAGAAATAATACATTATTCTGTAACACACCTCTCTTATCTTATTATCTAGTATTCCGTAGCTGGAAAGAATATTAAGTACTTGATTCGTTGCATAAAGTGAGTTACAAAGTGAATTACAAATTGAGTCACAAATTGAATATGTTGATAGAGGAATTTCTAATTTTTCTTGTATTTTTTGTGGTTTGAAACTTGAAGATTTTACAATGCGAAAGTAACTTGTAAAGCTCTTAGAGGTTTGTTTTCAATATGGTGAATTTCTCTCTTTCTTTCCATGAAGTGAACCAACCTACCAGGAGTCTGAAATGACCTCTTCATCAGAAGAAAAACCCATACTGGGTGCAATAAATCCACAGCTTGCTGAATGCCTGGAGGAAGACAGTGAATGTATGTTGGAAATGTTCTGTGTGTTACGGTAGCAGAGCTCCTCAAGTGAAATGTGTAGTTTGCCATAGCACTGTAGGTGTCTCAGGTTGAAATAGTAGTAGCATGTTACTGCTAACTTTCATTAAACTAGAGAGAACACCCTCCTTAAAGAAAGTCCTTGTAGAAAGTGCATAGTGAATCTTTCCATTCTTGATCAAAATATTGAGATGTTAGTAGAACTTAAAGTATTACAAGGAGAGATAAGTATTTATTTCAATATTGTACACCACTACCAATTTGAGTGCCATGGGATCTGCTGCTTGATTTACTATTTTAAAAGATGATGCATCCTCAGTATTCAGACTGAAGCAACTATCTACCAGTGTGCCTTTCCAGCCACATTTTCCTCTTTTTTTCCCTCTATGGACTTGACAGCTGATTTTCTCCTCCTTTTTTCTTGCTTTTTTCAGCTTCTTTCGGGTAAAGGGGCCACATCATTTACCCGATCTGTGGTTGGCACAGTTCAAACCCAGTCGACAGCTAAGCCCCTCACAGCCACTCACTCATTTCCTCATTTCCCCTGGGTGAATGGGGGAGAGAATCAGAAAGCTAAAGGTGACAAAACTCATGGGTTGAGATAAAGACACCTTAATAGGGAAAGTGAAAGTCTTGCATGCAAGTCAGGCAAAACAAGGAATTCATTCACTGCTTCCCGTTGTCAGGCAGGTATTCAGCCATCTCCAGGAAAGAGGAACATGGGTCATGGGAAGACAAACAACATAACTTTGAATGTCTCCTGCTTCTTCCTTCTTTCACCTGCTTTTTATGCTAAACATGATGCCATATTTTATGGGATGTCACTTGCCTGGCTGTGTCCCCTCCCATCTCCTTGTGCACCCCCAGCCCACTCACTGCTGACACAGTGTGAGAAGCAAGAAAAGCCTTGGCTCTGTGTAAGTGCTGCTCAGTGGTAACTAAAACATCCCGCTCACCAGCACTGCCTTCAGCACAAATCCAGAATAGAGCAGTACCAGGTACTATGAAGAAAATTAACTATCCCAGCCAAAACCAGCGCAATATTTCTAGCTTTTGGAGAAAGCCCAATATATGTGGTAGGATGGAGAACCATATTGTTGGCTCTTGCTAGCTCTGTTACTTCTTTTTGCTTAAACTTATGTAATTTATATAAAGGTTAAGCTAAAATTACATAAATCTCTTCTAGCTGTGATAACTATCCATGACAGTGAGGACATGGTCAGTGAGGACATGGTCAGTACCCCGTGTGAAAATCGCCTTGAGGGCACATGTGTGGATTTACCTGAAGAATGTAACGCTGAAGCAGCTGAAGTTGAAGAAGTCCCTGTTTCTAACAATCTTCCAAAAACTGAGGAAATTAATGTAAGTAAACTATTTTCCCATTTTCTACAAAATAGAAAACAGTTTGCAAATTGAGGACAGACCTGGTCTACTGACAATTAGGACACACTCAAAAATGTGTGTTTCTTGAGCTGCTTAACCCAGGTTAAAAACCTCAGTGTTGTAAGGGCAGATGGGTTTTTTCTCTTCTGCATTTTCTGTTCTTATAACATGAATGGAACCTGTCAAGACTTAGGCCTCTGAGAGCAAACAAAACCAAAATAAAAGCCTAAACTATTTTTTTAAACAGCTAGGCATTAATTTGATTTACTTGAATTATTTTGTTTTTTTAATTTTACTTTAAAAATAGTTTTAGTGTTAAAGACAGTAAGAAAGTTACAGGAAAAAGGTTGATATTCGTTGCAAACAAAAAGATGTGGGAACCAAACTCAGAATTATTTAAGTGCTTAGGTCCTTTACTGTTTGTTCTTTCTTAACACTAACAGAATTCCCCATAATGAGCTCCTTTTGGTGTCAAGGTATTTCTTCAAGAGATGGAGGTATTTAGAAGGCATGTGTTATCTCATGCAGTCCAAGTGACTCCTCAAATTGCAGTTGCTGGACTCCAGTTGAGTTGCTGGATGTGATACTTGGCCAGTCTAAGTGCTGCAGTCAGCAGCTATCATGAGTGAAGCTTTAAGCATTGGGAACCCAATTGTATTTTACCCTGTCAGAGGCAGTGGTCACTCTGGCTGTGGAGCAGTGCAGAGGGCACTGCAATGTGATGGTCACTGCTGGTTGTGTACACACTTTGTGTTGGACAACTGCTCCTGGTCATGGGTGGTGGCAAATGATCAGTTCTGAACAGAAATATCAGAAACGGACCACGTGAATTGCACACAGGGACTGCTCTGATCCCTGTGCGTCAAATACGTGAGCTCTCAGCTGCAGTACAAAAGCACATTGTTTCACATTCAGGGGTGATCTTAAGGGAACTGTCCTCAGTTTTATCTATCTCAGTGTGAAATTAGTCTGTTTGCTACTGAATAAAGCATTAACAGACATTTTTTTAACTTTAGGTTATTGAAGATACCTCAGAACCAGCACCTGAAACATCGCCATATAGTGAGCTAGATCCATCAAACAATCTTAATTATAGCTATGAAAATATAGAGCAACAGTTTGCATGTGATTTGCCTGATAATAAAGATAATGAATGTGATGCAGCTGAGGGAGACGGAGACCTTTTTCTATCTCAGAGTAATTTTACCTTAGTTTTGGAAGGAGAAGAAGGGGAAGCAGAGATGGGAGACCCTACATCATTAGTTGCTTCTAAACCAGATGACACAACAAGAGAAGAAAAGCCTGTGACCAATTTAGGAAATACTGAAAGCCAGGAACATGTTACAAACTCAGTGTCCACTGTAACTGGTGATCAGGAATCTGAAAATATTGCAGAATCACTCCCATATGTGCCTGAACCTATTAAGGTTGCCATTGCTGAGAACTTACTGGATGTAATCAAAGACACGAGAAGTAAAGAATTTACATCTGAAGTTGTGGAACAATCTATTCATGAAACCATAGGTAAAAAGGTTACTAGATTCCAGAAGGCAAAAGCTCCCTTAACACCTGTGCTAGAAGCAGTGGGAGAGGAAACCAGCAGACATCATTATGGCATTGCTCCAAGAACACGCACAAGGGGACAGCTGAGTAGAAGTCCAGGTGTTCTGTCTGCAGGCACTCAGCAGCTGTTAGACAGCCCAGCTCTGCTTGGACTGTCTCCTCGGAGAAGTACCAGGCGAACAAAAGAAGCACCTGAGACTCCCAGACTCCAAACAGAGGAAAATGCTCAAGAGCAGCAAACACCTGTAACACCTGTTACTCCTAGGAGAGGTAGGAAACCTAAACTGTCTAATTTAGTGAAAACAGAAAGCAGCCATTCTGATGGACAAGCCTTGTCTGACAGTACACAGCCTGCTACTCCCAGAAGAGGATTAAGGAGAGCAAAGGAAGCTGCATCTGAACTCCAAGAAGAGGCTAATGAGGAAGTGCCTCTTGGTGAAGGCAGCATTGTTGCTTCTTTTGCTTCCAAAAGGACTAAAGGAGGAAAAAGTTCAGCTGGAAATCTAGAAACTGGCAAGACTGACACTGATCATAAAGTAAAAACAGCAGTCAGTCCCAGTAGAAGTGCAAGAAAATTGAAAAGCTTTAATTTACAGTTTACTGAAGATACTGTCAAGGAACAACAAGTGCAGCTTAGTGACCAACTCCTTTTACCTACGCCAAGTAAAAGAGGCAGAAGAAGAAAGATCAGTTCATCAGAAATTTCAGAAAATTCTGATCTTGATGTGTCTAAATCATCACTTCCTCAAACAGAATTTAAACTTCCTGTCACACCTAGAAGAAGTGCTAGGAAGGCAGCACAAAACCTCTTAGTAGACCCAGAGTCTGCCTCTTCTCAGGAAGACATACATTCAGGTGTGAAAGTAGAAGTCCTTGATACTCCTAAGAGAAGAACTAGAAAGCTGCCACAGGAGAATCCAGAAAAAGTGGATACTCATGAGCAAACTCCTGCAGAGCCAAGCGAGGAGCCAGCCACACCCAGGACTACAGTAAGGACAGGGCGTCGGGGCAGGAAGAGGAGATCAGTGTCTGAGGAGCCCTCCCAAGGACCTGGTGGCAGTCCTTTGCTACTTGAAGACATAAACCCCTCAGGATATGATCAAACATCAAGAGCTCTGACAGATCGTGTTACAAGAACCAGATCCCGCAGGACCGCCATCCATCAGAAACTGTCTGTTGAGGACAATGAGGCTTTCCTTTTCTCTCCTCCTCTCACAAAGCTGACAAAGAAATTTGAAGGTAGGGTGCACTATGTTTATATGCAAAATAGGGCATATCTCCTTCTTTAAACCACAGAAAACAAACTGTGAGGATGGCTTTAAGTATTGTAAAGAATATAAGGAAGAAATCTGCCAAGAGGCAGTTCATCTTTTGGCTGAAGTCTGTGTGACTGCCTGCTTAGTTCTGGTAGAAACATTACGAAGCTGATCTAAGATGTGAAATTAAATTTAAGCTGTATTTTTGTAAGGAACTTAATTTCTGTCAGGTTTTGAAAAACAGAGATTATTTGCGAATATGTGATTGCCATCTCTTCCCCACCACCCAGAGAAATAAAGGATGTGTGCTTTCAATTTCTGTTCAGCTTTCAAGTTCAGATGACCTGCATCTTGCAACAAACTGTACAGCTGTTTAATTATGTGATTCTTTTTCATGAGTGTATACTTGGTCAGTGAAATTACTGTACACAGAAATCTTTTAATTAGAGTACATGATAATTTTTTTAAGATGAGTAAAGACTGTTGATGCCTCTGGAGTGTAATACCTTTGATTATGTAGGTACAGGTAAAATCACTACCCTGGCTTTGTTTTGTTTCACTATTTTTGTTAACAGAATGAATCCCAAGAGGTGGTTACTAGTGGGAAAAATGCCTTTGCATGGAATGTTTATAAGGCTGATAGGACCTTTATTTTTGGAAGCTGTTGTGCTGTAATTTAATAATACTGTCTCTAATGTGTAACGTATGTGCATGCTAACAATGTGTTGTCCATTTTAGCTGAAAAAACAGATCATCCTGTGCAGTTTAAGGATTTAGACCCGGATTTGTCTTCTCAATTTGTCTTTTCACCCCCTCTTTTGAGGTCAAGGAGAAAAAATGTAGCTAGCATTTCCCGAATTGTGAAAGAAGAAGTAAGTAAAAACTCCAGTTGTCCCATATTCTTGATTTTAATTCTGTACCGTTTTTTGAGACGGTGCTTTAAATGCTTTGCCTTTTACATTGGAAACATATCTAAAAAGAACTTTAAATGAATCAGCTAAAAATTTTTTTTCATGAAAACTAGCTACAAAAGTCAGTTTTGAATCTATGTAAATCAAGAATCAAGCAATACTGTTTTGCCTTTAACAAAAGGCACAGTGGCTCTCTTTAAACTTACTTGCTATGTTATCTGTTAATTTCAGAATTTTAACTTTTGGGATGGTAAAATAATTTGATGTGGAAGGCTTGTTTCTGCAAACAAAGGGTACTCTTGGAAATAACTTCAGCATGATTTCTTAATGAAAAAAACATTATTCCATAGAAGTCTACGAACTTGTTTGTAACATTTTTGTTGCCTTACCATAGGAGCTTCCAGCTAAAGAGGAAGAGGATACCAAATCCATAGAGTCCGGGGGAAAACAAAAATTGAAGAGAGGTAGAACTCCAAAATCAAAAATGAAGAAAACAAGCAAGTATGAAATAAGTTTTGAACACTTATTTGCATTTCCTAATGTGATGGTAATTCAGCTGTTAAGTACCTAACTACTTCTTCCTGTTTTGGTTGTGCAGGTCATCTCTCACTCTATCAGCATGTCCAGCTTGCTGGTCTGATAGGCACCTTTTCCCCATTTAAGGATTTGATTTGCTAATGGAAATAGAAAAGGGAGGGAATACAAAAGGGCAGGTGGATACTAATTGCAGTGGTGACGTTGCAATGCTTTCACATTGTCTTACTCCACCTTATGAAACTACACTCTTCCAGTTTAGTTTCTCATAGAAGGTGGGAAAGTGGCCAGACAATGAGAAAAGGGAATGAAAGCAAAATGAACCTTATTTTTGCACCTTTTCTGCCTTGATTCTATCTACAAAGAAGCCTATGCTTTTTTTTTTTTTTTGGAATTGATTTTGGAATTCCATGCAGTTTTTATCCTCGATTAAATACTGTTAGTAATGAGAAATTGATTTGATGCCCATCCTTCTTTTCAGAACCACAAAAGAAGGTCCTTGGTCAGCTCCACCAGTCGAAATAAAATTCCTCTCTCCTTTTGGAAGTCCAGTGGATGGAACAAAAACCAAACAGAAAGAAACTACAGATGCAGCAGGGAAGACCCTAAGAAAGAACAAAAAAAGACTGTCTAATTTTCCAAAGCCAGTTGTGCGCCGGAAGATGCTGTAACTGTTTTTTTTAAGTTTATAATGTTACGCCACTGTTTGTAAAGTCATCAAATTGTGTGAATTAGTAAAAAGAAGAAAAATCATCTAATTTGGAAGAGATAATTTATATAAATTATTGTAAAATTTCATTAAAAAATGGTCTTCAGTAAGTAACTCCATATGGAGTGTGATTTCCTCAGTCAATGCAGTTTTCTATTTTATATTAAGACTTCATACATTTATATAATATGTAAATACAGCTTATTTTAGGAATGTGAAATAAAAATGTATACTTCACAATGTGCTTACTGTCTGATAGCTTTTTGAGGGAATATTGGGTTGAATGACCTGTATTGCTCAGAACTTTTAATGCTGGTTTGTGGAAGTTACAGACTCTCAAAAGTAATTCCAAAAGCTTTTTAAAAGTTGGTTTAGAATTCCTATAACAAGTAAACATTTTAAACGTATTAGTTTTAATTTTAAAATTATGTTTGACCTTTTGGCACAAGCAATTGGATTTACAATACAAACTGGTAATTCCTTATGTTCACGGTTAAGTTGTACTGTATTGAAGTCAGAATGTAAACAATTGTGTTTTAATCTGTGCAATATTTTGTTTTTGTATTTGTCTTAAACTTTGGGAAAGCTGCTCTTTAGTTCATAAAAACAGATCACACCTCAGATGTGTCATTATTTCTTAAAATTTGTTGTCAGCAAGAAGTTAACTGTACAGATGGTGTGATACTTAAAATAGCATATCAGATTTAAAGGGATACTACCCAGATACTTTAAAGTTCAAGCCAAAATTATTTTCATAATATGACTGCTACTATAATTGAAATACTTACTGTCTGTAAACATCCTTTGCAGTATTTGAAACCTGCATATCACAGCACTGAAAACCTGATGGTAAAGCCTATATAATAGTCTGGAAAAGGTACAAAAATGTACAGAAATCTTAGTTACAAACCGTATTTTTGAATAATTATTTCATTAACAGTCTTGGGTTAAGGAGTGTATGTCCCTATAACGTTTCAATTTGTATAAATAAAGTCACAAACCTATTCTTTTAAAAGCAGACATGGAAGTACTATTTTGATGTGCAGTCTTTTAGACAATGGATTATTTTTCTGTATGTTAATTTATATATGGATGCAACTTTGAAGACTACAGAACGGTGGAACTTGATATTAAACTTTTCAATTAGTAAAAACTACTACAGTTATTTTAAGACATAAGTTATTTATTAACTAATAGCTTGTACACAGTGAATGAATGTATTAATAACAGACTAAGCTTGTGAAAGAAGATTGTTCTGGGGCCATGGTTTTTCTATCTCAGAACAGATCATTCTAGACAAGCAATTGCATGCACTTGAATATTTTTCTCCTTGGGGAAGTATTCATGACTGAATGAAAGCTTAAAAAAAAGGTAAAATGTTTAAAATGTGAAACTGGCAGTAATTGAGGCCTTTGAGTTAAGTTAGTAATTATTTTCTCTGTGTATTTTGTACTTGAATGACTACAAATATTGTCAAAGAGGAAAGGGGAGGGAAGATTAGCAATATTTTTTATATTCACATTGCACAGAAGTGCAGTGAACAACTCAGAGGATGGGGTAAAAGGTCAATTTTTAAAAATTGGAATAGAATACAGATGGCAAATCTGTTTTTTGTAGCATGCAAGAGTATTTGTAAAATACTCTGATTATTGTCAAATGGAATTGACTGATGAATGCTAGTGAAGATTGCTTAATAGGGTTTTAATGCATTTCTGTCATTTATACTTGTATATATGTATATTTTTTGGTATGGAAATTAATTAGAACAAATGAAAATATAGCATTAGCTGATTTTATTAGTTTTTAGCGTCTATTTTATTTACACATCAGCTAAAATACCCTCATTTGTCTGTGCTTAGGAAGAAAGCAAGCAATTGCAAAAGACCATTGTCAGTAGATTTAATAACTTCTTCAAGGTTTGCAATTTTCTAGTAACTCTTGACTTAAAAGGTATTTTAATTATGTGTTGAAATGTTTTACTCTTTTTTCTCCTTTTTTTTGTAACTTGGATTTGGTGCATAGTTCTCCAGTGCTGACCAGTTTCCCCAAGGAGCAGTTTAAAAAGGAGTATGAGCATTATGTGTAACAAGGAGTGGGAGCTGAGAAATTTGAAGGACACAGAAGGAAATGGAAGCAAACCCAGACACTGTGACTCTGTTTAGAGCCTGAGAAAAGGAAGAAACTGGAGAACAGTGTTGAGGCGCCAGCTCAAGGAGGGTTCATAATGAAGTGGAGAAAAGAGACTTTATGTGGGTGCTTTCTGTGTAGGCTTGCTACATGTGTGAAGGATGAGTGGCAAAGATTTGCAGCTGTTCGCACGTGGATCTGAGAGAGAGAGTAGTAGTGCCAGAGAAGGGCAGGAAGGGCCTGTGAGAGGAGGTGGGATGCATTGTGGTGGTGGATGGTTGCAGAAAGCTGTGGGGGGATAGAGCTGCAGTTTTCTTGCAAACGAGGGAATTTCACAGGAGCTGCAGCTTATTGCTAAATAGAACATTCTGAAGTTGTTATAGGAAAGTAATTGCTTGAAGGGTGAATGTTTTTATCCCCTTAAGAAGTGCTGCACGGCTAAAAGCTGAAGCCAGATTGTGCATCTGTACCTTTGGGGTGTAATCCCAGAGAAAACACTGGAAGGTTGACCACCTTGGGACAGCAGCATCGTACCCTTCAGGAAGAATAAAATGGGGTGCAATGGCAGATTTTATTTCCAGGAAGCACACAGGAGGAGATATTAGTGATAGGAATATGTGTAACATTAAGGGCTGTTATTAGAAGGTATTTTGTAAAGAAATGTTACAGTGGAAATGGTTCTTTTGCGTTACCTCAAAAGTTTTTTTTTTTCTTCGAATATTTAGAAGCTAAGGCTGATGAAAGTATTTGTGCCAGGTTATAGCATGAAGGAGAGTTAAATCTATTTTACTTTCAATAGCCACTCAGTGCTTGAAGTGCTAATTGATTCATGTTGACTTTGTTTATTTGCCATAATACTTGTACATGTCCAGTGTGCAAGTAAGGGCACAGATAACTATTTAATCCCCCATCAGAACTTCCTGTCATGGAAGACTAGTCTCAGGGTTGTCAGTGCAATAAATCTGTTTGCTGCAATTTCATTACTTCCCATGTAACTAATATACAGCAAAGTTGTTGATTTCTGATGGGGGAAAAAAGATGCTATAGGCAGGAAACAATCTACATGTTCTTATGAGTAGTTAGGCAATGCTTGCAACCAGTTAGTCTGGGCCAATCTGAAAATACTGAAGTTACAGAAATTTAGGTAATAGGACAGTGTTTCCTCTGTTCGTACTTTTGTGCAAACTTCTGGGTTTCTGTTCCAGGAATGCTTTT
This sequence comes from Brachypodius melanocephalos, assembly GCA_013398615.1. Lineage (NCBI taxonomy): Eukaryota > Metazoa > Chordata > Aves > Passeriformes > Pycnonotidae > Brachypodius > Brachypodius melanocephalos. Next base: position 20,695,426 of record VZSR01001479.1, on the reverse strand, counting down.
TTCACCAAAGTAGTCAAGATAATGAGTCTCTTTGATATGCTTGAAGACAAACGTTCTGTGGTTCCTGTTGCATTAAAGCTGTTCCTAAAATAAAATGCATTTTCCAGCACTGGGCTGTGTGGATGACCAGTGTGTAAGGTAGAGGGAAAAATGCAAGTTACGGTTACTGATGTGTCTGCTCAGGTCAGTTCCTCCTTGGCTGGGTCATGACTCACAGCAGCCATCGATGTGCTGTGCATTGCTGCAGAACTTGGCTTAAACCTGAACTGAAACGTGAATTATTCGTGAAGGACTGCTTGCTATTATTTTGATACTACAACTGGGATTTTAATTACAATGAGAGAAGGATGCAAGAGGTGGGTGTATGATTTCTGTGAAAACCGACAGCTCAAGCATGTCTGGCCCCAGGCATCCAGGGCACAGAAAAACCTTTGCTTTTGGTCTGACCTGTTGTGGCTTCTGAGCATGGTGTCTTCCTTAAAGGACAAGATTGGTGTGCTCATCTCAGTAGGACCCAACAGTTACATGGGCCAGGTAAGATGTTATTCAAAGAAGCAACTAAAAATCAGTTTTCTAATATGCACTGTTGTAGACTGGTTAGGTTTTCTGTCTCCTTATTAACATTCACTTAAGTGTAATGCACATGTCTGGTATTCACTGGCTTGAAGTGTTATGTAGTGTTATTTACATTTCTGTCATCCTGGAATTGAACACTAAAATGCAGCACATGCTCTCACACAGAATCACAAAATAAGCTGAGTTGGAAGGCACCCACAAGGATCACCAACTCCTGGCCCTGCATGGACACCCCAAGAGTCACCCCATGTGCCTCAGAGCATTGTCCAAGCACTTCCTGAACTCTGCCAGGCTGGTGCTGTGACCACTGCCCTGGGGAGCCTGTTCCAGTGCCCAAACACCCTCTGGGTGAAGAACCTTTTCCTAACACCCAGGCTGAAGTTCCCCGGACACAACTTTAGGCCTTTCCCTCTTCTGCCACTGGTCAGCAGAGAGATCAGTGCCTGCCCCTGCTCTTCCTCTCATGAGAAAGTCGCCCACTGCCATGAGGTCTCCCCTCAGTCTCCTCCCCGCTGAACAGACCCAGTGACCTCAGACGCAGTTCATACTGCTTTCCCTCGGGGCCCATGTTGGTTGCCCTGCTGTGGGTGCTCTCCCCGAGTTTAGTATCCCCTAGACGGTGTCTGGCAGAGCGCAGGGCACGGTGCTGCCGGTGCGGACGCTGCTCCCGGGCGCAGCCGCCACCAGCGCTCCGCGGGGCAGGCCCTGCCGGTGGGGGCGGGGCGCCGCACGTGCCTGACAACAACATGGCCGCTGCTTAGTCGGGCTGCGGCGGTTCTGCGGGAGGCCGTGCTCCCGACAGCCAGGGATTGATTGCCTGATGTGCTGCTCTGGGAAGTAAGGTGTCACATAGAGATTTGGAGAAACAGGGGTGACGGCCCTCTCCTGGTGTGACGCTGGTTTACTGGTGTGGTGGAGAGAGTAGGATCCTTAAATTGGCAGGAGAGCGTCACTGATCACCAGGCCCTGTTGCGTGGGTTGCAGGTGTTTCTGCAGTTGATCTTGTCAAGTTGCTGATTGTAGAAGCCTGTTGGAGAATTAATTGTTCCAAATCCATATGGATACAGCCTTGGGGAGCCTGCTCTAAGTGATAGCTTGAGCAGCAGGGCAGTTGGACGAGGTGACTGCCAGTGGTTCCAGAAGGCCATTCTAGAATTCCATTATAAAGCCAAGAACTTGTGCTGGGAGGGACAAGCAGTGAAATACCACACTGCTGTGTTCTGTACTGAGCCCTTGGCACCTGTGCCTGTCTGTTCAGTTAAAGGAGGCAATGTAGAGATAAGCATTGACTCAGCACAGACTTCAGGAACTTCTACTTGCTTAGCCATGTTACACAGGCTGCAACTCTTGAGTGAAACCAGAGTCACGTCAGACAAGAACCACAGCAGATAGCTGGGTAAATTTGCTCTAATGTCCAGTTATGATCTGTGTTGGTTCTGTTTGTTTTCTCACTTAAAGGAAAATCAAACCTTTGATCTGCATCTAATACAGAATCTTAGCTGTTGGGGCATATCGGGATAGAGTGCTGAAATATTTCCTATTTGTCTTCTGCTGTAGGTTTATGCTTCCTGGAGGGCATAAACTTCTTAAAATATGATTTTTCTGAGATCAAATCTTGCTAACCTGTATGAGTAAGCTTGAACTTCGTGTGTTGATCTGTTCCCTGGTATTTATCTTGTCTGTTCTTCTGTGTCCCATTTTGTTGATCTCATTGGCATCAGAAAAGCACAAGATTCTCGTTTTGCTGTGCTGTGAGATAAAAAACTATTCTGAGGTCAATTTTTTTCTAAGCAGAAAGTGCTACAGATGATGTAAAGGAGATTTTTCACTGCATACCAATGAAGCTTGGGTCAGTCTCAAAGATATTTATGGCTGACATGAGTCGTCTTGACTTTTTTTCTTAATTTGCAGTGAAGAATGCGAGACCTAACGGCTCAGGTAACGAGCAGTCTGCTGCAGTTTCCAGAGGTGACTGTTGAGGCACTGGGAGAAGCTGAGACCACCCTAGACTCTGTGCTGTGTGGGAAGTTTTCTGGAGGTGAGCATTTTCCTTTAAATTTGGATTTGGTATAAAGTTGTCATTGCCTGAAGCCCAGGGTCATAGCATCAAGTTGGTTCTGATAAATCAAATGGATCAGGTTCTGATAGTGCTAACAGGATATTTTAACAATT
>VZSR01001479.1:20653055-20685655 GCA_013398615.1 Brachypodius melanocephalos | reverse complement strand
GCCATTATCAACAGCAACAAGGCAGGCTAATGCAGGAAATGTACACATAAGTACAAGTTTCATCACTAAAGTACTGTCCAGAATTAAAGAAGCATGGCTAGGAAACAAGAAAACCAGTTTCTCAGAATATAAGAAGTAAGCAGCCTTTTCACAAAGTTTAGCCTTGTTCTATGTGTTTGAGGGGAGAGAGAAAAAGGAGGAGAGAAATCTGTTTGAATTATGTTAATGTCTTGGTGGGAAGGTATACATGTGAATAAAGCTTTATTTTGCTTTTATGCACATAAAATGTATAACATTTGAGACACAATTCCTCATAAGTAGTATTTGGAGAAACATATTTTTCTGCTGTGATAATCTTAGTCATGCAAATACATGTACTTACTTTATGAGCAGTGTGCTTAAGACAGCTGAAACTAAAGCTTTGACTACCACCAAGCTGTTGGTGTGCAGACTGACAGATAAACAAAAAGTGCCTGTCACTTCCTGTGGGCCTAATACATCATCCCAGCAGTGAGGGTTCACCTGTGTTTCTTGTTCATGGAATGTTTTTGTTCTCTGACATGATCACAGCATGCTTTTTGTCATTTCTTTACTGATTCCTGGTTTAAATTGTGTATTTGAGCAGGTTGCTGGATTTGGTGGTTTGTCCTGTTCCTTCCCGCTCTGTGGCACAGGATGAGAGCCGGCAGTTCCCGTGCACAGCTTCCACTTCTTTTGTGGCATCCAGCCCCCTGAGACCAAACACACATCACTCCAGCTCCCAGAAGAATCTGCCAAGAGCATCAGAGTTGAATTTACTGGAAACTCCTCTTGTGGTCAAGGTTTGTATTTTAAAAAGTCAGTAGCAGCTTTTGGGTTTTAAGCTTGTGAGCTTTGTTTAAAATTAAACCCCTGGATTTAAATTGTGAGGTATATTTAGCATGCATGTAGTTATTGTATACAGAGTCCTTTTTGAAGCAGTAAAATGGGAACAGAGGGAATGTTTAGTTTTCAGTTAATTGTAGTGGTCACCTTGTCCTACAGCTTTGGGAAATACACTTGTTTTTATCGCATGGAACAAAGTAAGCTGATCCTGGACTTTTCAATCTGTACTTAGCTGCTTAAAGATGAAATTTGTGGCTTAAGTGCTGAGTAGCTTTGTGTAGTTTAATGTGCATTTCTGCAACCAAGAACTGCATGCTTCAGACTCTTAATCCAGTCACATCAGTCTGTCAGATTCAGTGACAACTCTCTGCAGCAGCTTTGCTTATCAGTTGTTTGTGTTATACTCTTATTTCCAGTCACTGCCATCAAACTGTTACCATGCAGGGCAGTAACAGCTGACATGGCCCCTTGGTTCTTTTTGCCTTTGCCTATCTGAATGAAATCACTGCCATCTCCCTAAATGATAACCTTTTTCTTGTTATGAATTATCATCTATACTATTGAACTAACTTCATCCTTCTCCTTTCTAACTCTTTCAATACTGTAAAATATTTCTGACCCAGGAAGATCTATATGCTGCTACATGAAGATATATAGGTATTTTTACAGCACTGTCCCTTCACCTTGTGTGCAGTGATTAATTAGTGCAGAAGTAAGCTGTGGCTGTTGCTCTGTTGGCTGGCATCTGGAATACAGTAATTGAAAATACTGCTATGTGCAGTAATGGTTGTGTGCCTTTTAAAAGAGCAGTGTAGGAATTGCAAAAATTGCTGGGATAGGAGAACAGTGTAGACAACAAGATGCTATATTCTTGTTTCTTCAGGAACTTTGAAAAATAACCTTTCTGTTGTCATGAGTGAAGCTTTAAGCATTGGGGACCCAATTGTATTTTACCCTGTCAGAGGCAGTGGTCTCTCTGGCTGTGGAGAAGTGCAGAGGGCACTGCAATGTGATGGTCACTGCTGGTTATGTACATACCTTGTGCTGGAAAACTGCTCCTGGTCATGGGTGGTGGCAAATGATCAGTTCTGAACAGAAATATCAGAAACGGAGCACGTGAATTGCACACAGGGACTGCTCTGATCCCTGTGCGTCAAATACGTGAGCTCTCAGCTGCAGTACAAAAGCACATTGTTTCACATTCAGGGGTGATCTTAAGGGAACTGTCCTCAATTTCATCTGTCTCAGTGTGAAATTAGTCTGTTTGCTACTGAATATACATTAACAGACTTTTTTTTTTTAACTTTAGGTTATTGAAGACAGTGCAGTGACAGCATAAACTTAACAAGCAGCACCTGAACCACCACCATATAGTGAACTACATCCATAAAGCAATCTTTAATACAGGTATGATACTAGAAAGCATCAATTTGTATGTGATTTGGCTCAGAATAATAAAGGTGAATGTGAAGCAGCTAAGGGAGATAGAAACTTTTATGACCTTTATGTGTAATTTTCATAGTTTTTACAAGTTCTACTGATACAACAAAAAAAGCCTCTACACAGAAACAGAATTTAATATATTCACACCCCTGAAAACCATGAAGACTATCTTTCAAATATTCCTGTGACTCAAGGCTTCCATTGCCCACAAATACAAACCCAGAAATCAGATAGCAGGACAAGACACTCTCATAATTCTTATGATAAAGCAGGCTTATCAACCACAGTATAAAGTAGTGTGAAACAGGCAAGTGCATCCAGAACTTGGATCACATCAGGTCAGAGTCCAAAAACAATCAACAGAACAAGCCTTCTTCTTTACAGAAGCAAAAGCACAATACAGTTCATGACTACTTACCTAACTACAGAAACTACACATAGATCTGCACTAAGAACAATTATTAAATAAAGATTAATTGAAGATGTTAATACAGACATATACCAAACATACATGAGGAATAACTAGTAGCTTCATCTGCTAAGGCACTTGTCTTCCCAGGCTGCCTGCTTTACATAGTTGCAGAACGGGGGTGAAGCAAGGCAGATATGGTTACTTGTGAAACCGATGCTAGAGTGGGTCCATGAAGTAGGAACCTGACCTTAGATGAATGAGATTAAAATTCCAGAATTAGTACCCAAGAAGTTGTCTGTGAATTAACACTCAATACCCGCCCTTTAGGGGTTTGCTCACTATAGCAAATACTATTAGAGCTTTTAACTCGAATTTTCTTCTGTTTCTACTGCAAACAATAGCACAGTGAAACTATTTTATGATTAGGCTTTTGCAGCCAAATGAGTTTTATTAGAGTTAGACCCAGGAAAGGTGTTAGTTCATACAGTTATGTTTAGACTTCAGGCTTGCTAATAACAGAGAACTCAACACCACGCTTGTTGAGGCGATCAATCAGTTTTGTTTTGTAGAAGGCGGCTCCTGGAGAATATACACCACCCCTGTTAGTGAAAATCAATAAGGAAAAACATTAGTGGCACAGTGATTGAGGGACACCTTTTTGTGAAGCTAGAGATGTGTCTCCCTGACTAAGAAAGAAAAAGCCATTTTGTCTGAGAAGAGAGTGGGTGAGAAACTTGGCAGGGTGGTTATAATAAGGGGTTCATTTCTGCATACAGCAGGCTCTACAGAAACTACTCCATTAACTGAACATAATGACGTTGATGCAAAGGCCTGACTAAAAGCATATGACTACATCCTTTCAAACTGATTGGCTGGTGAAGAGCAAGTGGCTTTACATCAGCCTGTGGTGAAGCATCTCCCTTGCACAGCCAGCTGGGTGAGGTAACACAAATCCACAGGGCTGATTAAGTGTGTTTTCAAAGAAACATTTGCACTCAGTAGCTTTCAGGGAGAGCAAGCTGCTCAGCATGGGAAGGCACTTACCGTTTAGGCAGAGAAGCTGCATCCTCCAGAAGAGACAGACCTGCTTGAACCATTGCAATTGGTGTAGCAATATATCCAGGCTCTGACAAAAAAAAAAAAAAAACCAAACCAAAACAAAACAAAACAAAACAAAAAAAAAAAACAACAAAAAACCAAAAAAACAAAAAAAACCCCAAACCCCCCAATGAAATACAGCATGTCAAATCAAAATGTAGAATGTAATCTTGCTCTTTCCTACAGCATTCTGAATAATAATGTCTTTGGCAATGAAACAACCTTTCCCATTTAAGAACAGCTTTTTTTTACCTGGTAATCAGACCAAGTGGCTGGTGAAATCCTTAAGATCTAATCCAGACAAACAGTGCTTCACATACTGGCCTCTAACCACACAATTGTGAGTGACCACATTATGGTGACAGAGGGCTCTCTGACACAGCAAGAACTTTCCCCATCCTGTGCTTTAATTCAGAATGTTACCTTGAAACATTTGCATTCTGGCACATCTCTAGTTATTTAAAGAAGCTTTGCTACAGTAACTCTTTTCTGAATGTTTATTCTTGCTCTCTCCAAACTTCAGGCGTCATCTCCCCTCAAGGAATGACCTGAACAAAAGCATGTGATAGGCAGAAATTATACCACACTGGACCTGTATAAGTTCACTCCCAGGGAACTGGAAATAAACAAAGTACTAAGTCCAGGCTGCAACAAATAAAACCTATCCTTAAAGCCCTCTTCCTTCAATAGGTCTGCTGTGCAAAAATGAAAATTAGACCAGAGAAAGTCAGAGGAAAGAGAATGACAAGAATGCACGTGAACTGGCTAAAAACCAGGTCACAATGAATTCTAATATCCAAGATAATACACTGTAAAGGCTATTGGCTTGTTGTTCATGTTGCAAGTGCTTCTCAAGGGTCAAAGGGACAGCAGTGCAATTATAAACATATTTTAGAGCAGGGAATGCTAGGCAGGGAATGCTAGGCAAAAACAGTCAGCTGCTACTAACACACACCTGGTCCTTTCACTTCAGTGCAGATCTTCACATTTGGTTTGCCATTCTGGGGATCTTGTCCCTCACTGTAACCCTCGCCAAAGAAAGTCATTGTAAAAGAGGTCCCATCCATCTGTAGTGGACAAGACAACCAGGGTCACCAAAAGAGAAACTGATTCCTACCAGGAAAGCACAAAGTAGTAAATATAAATATCCAAATTCTATATATATAATCCTGCCAAATATTATAATCCATTTAAACATGAGGAGTTATTTTGAATTACTGCTTGAAAGGTATAATCTAAATTTTTAATTGCTTCCGCTTTGTTGGCACTATCCTTGTACTAGTCTGTTCTCTCAGTACCTTCAGTCTTGGATTTTTGCTAATCAGTCTCCCTTGGTCATCACCTTTGATAAGAGTGCTCTGAGCCATCCATGGGAATACATCAGGCCCAGCAACATTATCCATTTATTCCTCACAAGAGTTACACATACTTTGATGTCTAAGAGCAGAATGCATGATTATTTAAATACCCAATAACTATCTGAACAGGCACGCACAGCATGCATTTGGGCCTAGAGAGGAAGCCATATGAGGAGTGGCTGAGGTTACTGGGTCTGTTCAGCCTGGAGGAGACTGAGGGGAGACCCCACTGCAGTTACACCTTCCTTGTGAGAGGAAGAGGAGGGGCAGGCACTGATCTCTTCTCTGTGGTACCCAGTGACAGGACCTGAGGGAATGGTCTGAAGCTCTGTCAAGGCAGGTTTAGGGTGGATATAAGGAAAAGGTTCTTCACCCAAAGGGTGGCTGGGCACTGAACAGGCTCCCCAGGGCAGTGGTCACAGCACCAGCCTGGCAGAGTTCAAAAAGTGTTTGGACAATGATCTGAGGCACATGGTGTGAGTCTTGGGGTGTCCTGTGCAGGGCTAGGAGTTGGACTTTGATGAACCTTGTGGGTCCCTTCTAACTGAGAATATTCTGTGATTGATTTAGAAATTATTTCTTTGAGGCAGTTGACTCTGAGTCACTATTCCACCAGTACCACAACAAATGTATTCTATAACTGTGATAGAAATCAGTCAGTTACCTGCTTCTGGGTTGGTCCTTCCTTTGAGAAGTATCCACCAGAGAAAAATTTCGGGTACTGTATGAAGAGAGAGGAAAAAGACAAAGAAAGACCAACAGTAAATTAGAGGGACAAAAAAGGTATCTCCAAACACTAAATCATTTTGTGTTTTGAAAACTTACTTTGGTCAGAAGTTTTCTTCCAAAGTTAAACTTCACCAGAAGAAGAAATAACATGCCCATAAACATCATCTTGATAACAGAGCCAAGGCCACCTAAAGTCACGTAAGCACCATACTGGACCTGAAGCAAGAATGTATTTTCAGTGACAGAATTTACATTTTTTTCCCATCAACTGATTTTTATTAATCAATCTAACCCCTAAGTAAGATGCAGTTGTTTCATACAACATATATCAGTTTAAACAGGGCCTTAAACAATTGTCTTAGTTCTAAGGAACTGCATGAAGAATGCTCCACTTTATCATTCATTCTGGGAAGACAATATAACTACAGAGTGAAGAGGGAGCATATATAGTAAACAAGAACAGAAAACTTTACAGAAAGATGTGTTTTGTTATCCAATTTCAGCCTTCTCTCCTAGATCATCCTTTTCTCCTCTTTGTGCTTTTCTTAAAGAGAAACTGAAATAGCAATGGCAAGCCTTTCTCATTTGTAGCTTCCAAGTGTATTTCTAAAGCACCATCTCACCCTCATCGCTTAACTGATGCCTGTGATTCTACACAGGAGTTACATACAGACTGCTGGTGCTCATCTCCTCTCAGGAAACCATGGAAAACAAAAATTAATCATCTTTTCCACTATCATTACTTCACACTGCCTTTACTCTGCACACTGGAGACCCAAGCATCAAAGAAATCTTGAGATATAAATGAGCAGCATATGGATTCTTAGTCAGAATATTTACTATAATATATTGAGCTGGCTATAGCTACCACAGACTACAATTTTGATGCTTTTAGAACCTCTGCTGATACAAGAAGAAAAGTCTCTGCACAGAACCAGAATTTAATGTATTTATCATGAAGGCTACCTTTCAAATATTTCTGAGACTCAAAGTTTCCATTCCCTACAAATATATACGCAGATATCAGACAGCAGGAGGACCTGACAAGACAGTCTCGTAACTATCATGCTACCAGCCAAAGGCAGGCTCATCAGCCACAGTCTCAAGCAGCATGAAACAGGCCAGTGCACCCAGGAGACACAGTGGGCAAATCACAGTAACTTACAGGTGTTTGCTGCAGCTCAGTGTGCAAGTAACGCTGAGTCCTTTTCACAACAGAACCGTCAGATCCCATGAATGTAATGCAGTACTCCTTGAATTCTGGACTGTAGAACAAAAATCCTCTGCAAATGAAAAGAAAATGTTCCAATGTTTACGTTTAAATCGGAAGAAAAATGTTCCAATCTCCACACAGACTGAAAAACTGACCATAATGGCCTTACCATTACCAGTTTTCTCTCAAGAATTTTTGTGACATTATCTCTTTTCACTGGAAGTAAGCAATTCCAAATACATCCCTGGCTCACTCAAAATTCACTACATATATAAAAATATATATAATTCACTATATCAAGGATGAATTTGATAATCAATATAATAGTCTTTTCATTTTTTTCTTTCCATGCTGCTAATCACTTCTGAAATCAAAAGTTTCCCATGTAGCTAAAAGTCTTTTAGAACACATTAACTTTGAGATCCAGTAAATGCTGGGACATCTTCTCTTTTCAGTAAGATATGAACAAATCAGTAAAACTGAACCTAAATCCACTAGATGAGCATCTATGTGTTCATACTAAACTAAAGTCCTAAAGGCATCTTTTTAGTATTTAATACTGTAACAATCTGTATCATAAATACTGGAACTGTTAGGAGACCACATATTCCACATCTTATGCTTATACCTTTTTTTAAGCTTTGTACCAACTACTGGAACAGGGGCATATCCTATCTGTTTGCGAAGCTTCTTCAGGTTGTCTTCATCTGCAAGGCCATAGACAGCTGACTTCCAGGTCCCATCGTGTACACCAACACCCTTGTGACGTACCAAAAAGCAGTAATTAGTTTAATATTTAAAGGTGTCATGGATTATTTTAATAAGATTAGAATCACTACTTGTATTATAATTATTACACATAAATGCTATGATGACAGTATATTGAAATGGTGTGGGTTGACCTTGGGGCTGGATGCCAGGTGCTCACCAAGACACTCTATAACTCTCGTCCTAGCTAAGATAGGGAGAGGAGAATATAAGATGGAAAAATCCCTTTTGTGTCAAGATAAAGGCAACTGAATAAAGCTGAGGCTGCACATGGAAGCAAAGGTATAGTAGTACAACTGCCTCCCCACCCCCTACCCCCACCCTTCTCCTCCTTTCCCTTGGCCTTTACTGTGGAGCAGAACTCACACAGTATGGAAAATCCCTCTGGTCAGTTTGGGGCAGCTGTCCTGGCTATGTCCCCTCCCAGCATCTTGCCCACCCCAGCCTATGGAGTGAGGGGCGCAATGCTGTAGAGGCAGCCTTGGTGCTGTGCCAGCACTGCTCAGCAGCAGCCAGAACACTGCTGTGCCACTGAAACCTCTGTAGCTGCCACACAAAGCACAGCACTGTGAGGGCTGCTGGGGGCAAATGGACTCCAGATCACCCACACCCGACCCCATCTCCACCCCTCATTCCACATGATCTGCAACATATTCAGGACCCACAGAATTTAATACATATCTTAGCTCTTCTAACCATCTCAGTGTAGTTGATTCTCAGTACTGAAATCCCTTCTTACCAACACTTTGAACTTATGCTATATATTTAAATATATGCCTTCATACCCAACATACAGATTTATATATTCCCATTAACTACTGTCCCCTGTTCCTTAACAGACAGATACTACTCTCCCATTCCATGGGCTTCCTCCACTCCTCTGGGTGTTTTTAAGAACAAAAATGGTTTGTAAGGCAAGATAAGTGCCCATGCCAGGAGCAGCAATGTTTGGTGTTGGGCATCAAGACTGGCTTGGATCATTGTTGCATTGTTTTAACAACAACATTAGAATTATTACATATATTACACATTAATACAATTACTACCTACAGGTATTAATTACATGCATTAAAGTACGTTGGAACAACTCTCCCATCACCAACAAACAAAAAATCCAAACAGCCTAACACTAGGATTACTGGCAGTAACTACACTGTGGACCTGTTACAGTTTCACTTGTGTAAGAATCCTTCCCACATCTCTGCAAAAGCAAAGTAATTCTTGGAACAGCTTACCAGAGCGAAGTGTAGGTAGACAGCTCTGCAAACAGACCTTACAAAAGCGTGTTTGCTCAGGATACTTTTAGTAGCTCCTAAAGTTCTTAGACTTATCATCAAAGACCTGCCAGTTTGCTCCTTGGTCTGACTTAATGTAGCAACAGTTATTCTGACAGGCTGTGGTGATGTTATCATAAATACTCGCAAGTTTCAGGAAGGAAGAAGCCAACTAACCTCAGGCCCAGATTTCACCGACAGGAAACTCTCAACAGCAGTCAAGGTGCCTGTAAGGAAGGGGAAAACATTACTTGGCACATGCAGTCGTTAAGTCTGCAAAGCCAGGGAACGCTCTGGTAGACTGAAAACAGCAGGCCATGGACATTATCAGCAGAGTTACATCTGCATCTCAAAGCAAAATAATGTAACATTATGATACACAGCTATTTGAGTTAGCAAGTACTACATTTCTTGTGTAAATTACTTCAATATGGGTCATTAGTATTACCTCTATTCATTAATTTTTTTCATTTCTCTTATCTAGTTAACAAGATAATGTAAAAAATTCATTGAAAAAAGAAGGAAAGTAATACTGAGAGCCACATTTAGTTTTCCTCCAAGTTTCAAAATAAAGGATGATGTAGGCTGTGAAAGTCAACATGAACTTAAAAATTTTGGTACACCCAAACTACAAAAAGCCTACCACCAAAACAAAACAACCCACAACTCACCCAAAACCCAAACCCACATAAAATATCCCAAAATATTTAATTTTATGATAGCTTAAAACAGTGTTTTGCAAAGAATGCTTAGTTTGAGGAACAGCAGAACAACACAGTGCCTCCAAATTCTGATTTGTTTTGCTTTGTTCCTTCTGAGACTGGAAAACTGTATTTATATAGATAAATTCCAATATAGCAAGCAACTGGATAGACAGGGGTAATGGCATAAAGTCAAAATAGGAAGAGATAAAAGACATCTTTATGCAAAACAGGTATCAAACATCAAACTACAGCCTCATGAACATCCAGATACTCATTTCCATGCCTTGTTTCTCCTCCAGTCAGATCTGAATTGAGGTTTCTTCAACTGAATGCTGACTCCAATGTGAACTAATCCCATTTAGCAGCCTTTTTAATAGTCCATAAAACCAAAACATTTGGATACTCATATGGGCCCTGCCAACTGAAAGTCATACCTGATGAACAGAGTGTCCTCATCTGGGATCAGGATCAAATACTATTTACATAGTAAATCTCACCTATTTTCTTAAATATACTTTATATCTATTATATATAAATATATATTATATATTATATATATATTATAATATATATTATATTCTTAAATATAACTCTTTCAGTTACCCTCTAGCTGCTATTAAAGTAAAAGGCACTGTAGGGCACTGTCCTGCTACTTACACTCACCCAACAGCTTCTCAGAGCTTGCAGTTGAAAAAGGAAACTTGGGAAACCTGATTACCCCCCAGTCTGTGGACCCCTCCTCACTGTCTCTTCCCTGCAAGATTCTCACTGCACAAGAGGCAGAGTGCTGAGGCTGCCTAGGGACATGCACACGTTGGCTGAGCAGCTGCTCACAGCTGAACACTCTGTCCTCTCAGATTCACAGAATATTCCCAGCTGGAGGGGACCCACGAGCATCACTAAGTCCAGCCCTTGTAAGTGAATGGCCCACATGGGGATGGAACCCACAACCTTGGTGTTATTGGCACCATGCTCTGAACAACTGAGCTCATCACAGGGCCCTCTCAGTGAGCAACACCACCATGAATCCCTCCCCTACCCAGTGACCCATCCAGTGGGAATATGACATAAATTCCTCTCTACCACATTTGGTTGAAACTGCTCACCTGGTAAAGGCAGGCAAAAAGAGACACTGAAAGAGTTTCCAAGGGACCACTGCTGCTTTAGGAAACTGGATGAGAGCATAATCTGCATTCCTTTTTCACATAAAAATACACATGTTCTAGTCACCTTTCAACTTGTCTCTGGTGTACAGTACTCCCATATCTGCTGGTATGGAGTCAAAGCCACAGCTTCCAATGACATATACTCCCTTTTCTGCAGCTTTTTCATTGTATTTCAGGTACATTCCTTCCAGAAACTGAAACACAGCCAGAACAAATATTGTAAGCTGAAATTCATTCTTGGCCATACCCAGTATTAGCCATCAGTGCTTCACTGTCACATCATAGCACCTTCCATGCTTCAAACCAAGTATCTTTGACAAATACATGCTATTCCTGGTCTGCAGTATGAAAGTTTTGCAGCACTGAAAAGTACAAAATTTGTATCTAGAATCACAACAGAGACTTGAAGGAGAATTCAGCAATTTGGGATTTCCACAGAGAACCAAAGAGGCTCCTGTCTTAAAATCAAGAAAACTATACAGCTAAGTATAGTGTACTTTAAAATAATTACTGCATCTTAAAATTGTAGATCAGGAGGCAGAATTTGTCTTTTTTAGCAGAAGCATGAAACATACTAAACAATCCTTTTGCAGAACCTTGATATAAGGTAGTGGGGTTTTATTATCACATACCTGAGGTTCTCCACTAATGTCAATGCAGCTCGCACCATTTTCAACACAAGCTTCTACCACCGGTTCTCCAAAGAATCTATACTATAGAAGGAAAGAACACCAGATGTAACAAAAGAAAACCCATATACCACAACTAACGCAGTGTGCTTTACCTAAAGTACATCTGCAATAAAAGTGAACCTGGTGGCTATCGATTTTTCTAAGTGGGGCTAAAATGCAACAGCACTTCTATTTCTTGGGAGTGTGGGGAACAAAAAACCATAAAATTCACTGCCAATAATGGAGCTTGCTGCAGACTACTGCACCTGATTTCTCTCATAAAATCAGATCAGATTACCAAGAACACGGCCACTAATTTCACTTTACACTTTCTGCACTCTTATTATCAGCACAGTCTCTACTTAAACACTCTGAATTTCAAAGACATGGTCATGATCCAACATCCACCTCGCACACTTTGATGCTCTCTGAATGCACTGCCACTGTAGGTTTTAATAAAGGGTCAAACGCTTCTGGCAGCAAGCCTATGAGCCCCTTTTCCAGCTTCACGTTTAACCAACCCTAAAAGCACTGACATTTTGGCCCAACCCAAAACGCTGGGCCAAATTTCACCATCAGTATCTTAGGCAGCCTGTGAAAGACTGAAAACCAGCCCCGCTGTATTTCAGTGCGGAGACCTGTCCGTAAGGCGCACTACCTGCGATGGCGCTGGGAAACCCTTCGGCCATTGCGTTCACAGCTGGACTTGGAACTCCAGGGCCGAATTCCAAGAGCTGCGCTGTCCCTGCGCGGCCGCTCTCCGTGCCCCGGCCGGGCGCAGGCAGCCCGGCCGCCCGCGGCCGAGGCGCGGTCCCGGAGGAGGAGGAAGCCGCGGGGGCACCGCCCCGCCCGCATCCCCGCACTCACCGGGCCCACGCAGTTGAGCACCAGCCGGGTCTGCCTCGCCATGGTGGCCAGCGAGCCCGCGTCGCCCACATCGCAGAGCAGCACGCCGACCTCCTCCCCGGGCACCGCCTTCCCTGCGCACCAGAGACCGCCGTCACCGACACCGCTCCGCCCGGGACGAGCCCCCTCCTCCCCGGCGCAGCGCCGGGGCTCGCCCCGCTCCTCAGCCCTTCCCCGCACACCCGACCCGCCGGGCCTCCCCGGGCAGCGGCGCTGCGCCCCCCGCCCCGGCCGCGGCCCGTACCCAGCCGCTCGGCCGCCCTCTCCAGCACTGCCCGCAGCTTCTCGCGGCTCCGCCCGGCCACGGCCCAGCGCAGGCGGCCGCCGCACAACTGCCCTTCGCCGGCCGCCGCCGCCGCCCGCGCCACCTCCTCCACCACGAACTGGCCGGTGAAGCCCGAGGCGCCGAACACCACGATGTCGTAGAGCCTCCCGGCCGCGGCCGTCTTGCTGGCACCGCCGGCCGCCATGGGGAAAGCAGCCCGGGTACTGGCGGCGGCGCCGGGCAGCGCTGGCATAATAGTCCCGCTCCGCTCCGCCCCCCCGGCCCCCGCCCGCCCCGCCCGCCCCGCGCCCCCCCGGGCTGCGCCGGTGCCCGCCCGGCCCGTGCGCGGCCAGAGCGGCTTCTGCTCGCCTTGTGGGGGCAAGGGGGCCAGCTGCGGGCTCTCGGGGCGTCTGTCGGACCGTGAGGGAGCAGAAGTGTGCCAGGGTACGGCCGAGGGCGTCTGGAGCCCAGCGGCGTAAGTGACGTTTATTGCGAGAGGCCACCATAGAATCGTAGAATGGTTTGGATTGGAAGGGACCTAAAGATCATCTCGTTTCAACCCCATGGGCAAGGACAGTTTTTACTCGACCAGGTTGCTCAAAGCCTCATCCAACCCGGCCTTGAACCCCTTCAGGGATGTGGCATCCATAACCTCTCTGAGTAACCTGTTCAGAGCCTCACCTCTCTTACAGTGAAGGGTTTCCCCCTAATATCTAATCTCAACCGACACTCTTTCCATTTGCACCCATTCCCTCTTTTCCTGTCACTACATGCTCTTGTAAATAGTCTTGCCCCACGCTGCAATTAGGTCATGCTGAAGTCTTTGCTTTTCCAGGCTGAACAATCCCAATCCTCTCAGCCTTTGCTCTCAGGAGAGGTGCTCCATCCCTCTGATCAGCTTGTTGGCCCTCCTCTGGGTCAGCATTGTTTGGTCCCAGAGCAGACATCCTCTCATGATGAGCATGGCTCTTTGTTATGAGCTGCTGCGTTAGGCGTTTCAGCACAGGTAATACAGGTGATTGGAAGACTGTTACTAATAAAAAAGGAGAAATTTAATGATCTAGATCTAGAAGTAAAATGAAACACTGTTCCCCCACAATTGCACCAAATATTTATGTTTTGCTCAACAGCAGAAGTGGAACAACACAAAATGTGAAGTTCCTGTTGGAGCAGGGAGAACCAGTGGCCGTGCAGACACACTTCAGTATGGAGCATCCATGACTGCATGGAGTGGTGAGGCCATGTTTTCTGTGTTTATCATGGCCAGGCTGCTCACCTGAATCCCAGAGGCTTGCAGGAAGCAGCCCTGTGATTCCTGCTCACTGGCCCTTTTTCCCAGGGAGCACCTACCATATCCAAATTGTTCCCAACAGAAGCCTGTCTAACCTGTTTTAAAACCTCCAGAGATAGACGCTTCCATACCATTCCTCAGGCAGTCTCCTCCTGCATTTGTTATAAATACAGCTGAAGACAAGAAGCTAGATCTTCAGACCTTGTTCTTCTAGCCTCATACTATTTATCCTGTTTCTTGAGGACATTGGCAAAAGATTTAATTCCTGAGGGGTAGATAAAGAGATGCTGCAGAGCTGGAAGCTGCCATGCACCTCCTTCGTCTTTGTTTTTTTTTCTTACAGGCCACTTGGAACATATATTTCTCCTGTTCTTTTCTGAACTATCTTCAGCTGGTTTACATTTTTTTGGTAACATAAAAAGACCC
The DNA here is from genome assembly GCA_013398615.1 of Brachypodius melanocephalos. NCBI lineage: Eukaryota > Metazoa > Chordata > Aves > Passeriformes > Pycnonotidae > Brachypodius > Brachypodius melanocephalos. The sequence continues at coordinate 20,671,067 of VZSR01001479.1, read as the reverse complement.
CACACTACTAGACCCCGCACTCATCCTGTCAGTGCTAAATCGATTGAGAAGGTTATGTGATATGCTGGAATTTGCATCTGTTTCTACATGACTCAAGCATCTGCCTTCTTTTTTTCTTTTGCGAGTGTCAACATTGTTGCTGCACCTGCAGGTCATGATCTGTTCCACCTCGGAGGCTTTTTCAAATTACTGCTGCCTAGCAAGTCTTTTCCCATCTCAGATTTGTACTGAAAGAGTAATGACTTTTCTGAATATATGCTAAACATCTCATCTCCAAGGCAGCAGATCCTCTCCTCCAAGCATCAGTATCAACTCCTTGAGTAGTGCTGAAGCAGTTGTTTGTGGGCCTACACCGTCAGCTGTGTCAGTGAAACAACTCAGTCTAACAAAAAACAAAGAGTGGGGGAGGGAAGGACAAAGACTTTTTTGTGCTCCTTTTTAATTCAGATAATTTTGTTGATCTGATTTACAGAGCAACCCTGCAAAACCAGTTTCTTGTGTATGAGGTCACTGAACATCTCTTAGTCAAGCTGTCTCTACTAACTTCTTCTCCTTCCTACACACCAGGATAATTTCCATCTGTGCTCACAATACTGTGCAACTCCTCTGAGCTACTCTGCTCTTATGCGCAAGTTTTCTGCCACCAATTGTCAAAGCAAAGTTTTCTTTGAGGCCACTGGTTTTGGTCATCCATTCTCTTTTCTGTCTTGCAAAAGTTTTGAAAAAACATTTCAACAATAAGCATTAGATATTTCCCCTCCTAATCTGAAGTTAACAAAATTTGGTTTTTTTCAGACTTAAAATTATTCAGTGACAGGAGGCTGTAGTAAGTCTGCAGATTTGCAGAGGGTTACTGCCATAGCTTGCAGGGCTGGCTGGGATTCTCAGCCTGCTTTCTTCATACCTTTGCTTTGGATGTTTCTCTCTCTTGCCCACTCTCCCTCTCCACATTATCTCCCAGAGAAAACAAGGCAATTTATAAACCTTTGGTTCTGACTCAAGCATTTGTTAAGAATCAGGACCGCACAGGCCTCCTTGGACCATATGTATTTGATGAGACCTTCGTAGTTAGGCAGAGGCTTGGCAAACACAAGCTTGCATGCAGTGCAGAGTGCCCTGTCTCCTCTTGATGACTGAAACATTAGACCAAATTGGGCAGGCCTACCCTGTTGATCAATCCACGGCTCTCAAGATTTCCCCTTGCTCTTTCAATGTCAGCTGTGTTTCTTTAAAACACACTGCTGGAGCAAGGTAATTCAGGCAAATTGCAGCTTACACAAGAAAGAAATCGGGGTTTAAGAATTGCAGAAGGACAAGAAACAAGCAGAGGGTTATCAAAACATGTGGCAAACCTAGGGCTTTTTTTTTTCCCTTTTTGTTTGCATAAAATATCACTATGGTAGCTCTAAGTAATTTTTTCTTGGGAGAGCTCTGGCAAGTTGAAGAATTCTGTATGCAGTTTCACTCCCTCTCCCTGAATAAAAAGAGAACAAAATTCAAAGTCTCTAAACCAGTTTCCATTCCTGCCTTTGAACTAACAAGTAGGCAGGTAGGTTTCAAAATAGCAGAAGATCAAGGTGATGTCAAGGCTCTGATTTTAAATGGGAGACTTACAGCAGACTTGACTAAAGACAAAGGTTAACCTGTCTCTGTAGTTAATATCACCAATGCAGGATTGCAACAAATATTCTGTGGGAAAGCAGTGGGATCATTTAGTTTTCCCCTGTCCAATAGGAAGACAAGAAATGTCAGATCTGCTGCCAAGTGCAGTTCTGCAAGGGAGGTTCTGACCTAAATCAGCTTCAGAAACTCACCAAATAAAAAAGATACTGCTGTTTCTTTTAAATTCCTCAGATTTGAAGGTAGGGGGTTTTCCATGTGTATCTGCATACAGACACTTCAGGATTTCAGTACTTTAAAGCCTCCTTTAGCTAGAGGGATTCAGTCTAAACCAACTTTAACTACTCTAGGTCCCTGCTGGTTTCTTTGGGATAGAAAAGCACACAAGTGAAACAACACTCCTGTGTGTGCTTTGCTGTATCTTTTCAAATTCCTGAAATTAAATGGGCTTGCCTCCCTTTGCTAGCTTCTCCTGTTCCATCTGGAGCATCTGACAGAATCTGAGGCATCTGTGCAAGCATTTATAAAAGCACCTATATGCCCCTCCATTTCACGCAGTAGTTGGCTAATAAACTCTTTTGTATCGATACTTATATATTTCTTGGACACCAGTATTTGTGGTGAAGTTTTTTATACTTGTTTATAACTTTAGGGTACTTTTTGTTTACTAAAGTGAAAATGCAGATGTTCTTTTACTACTATTTTTAATTAAAATAATACCAAGGTAGAAGAAAGAGTGCATTATTATATCATTTACACAATGCTGTATGAAGGCAAATTTTTAAAACACAATTGTAATTATACCTCCAAGGATGAAGTAAGATAGTTGAATTGCATAATTGCAAAAATTACTATGGAATGTAAGAAAAATAGACCATAAGAGTAGGCAGAGGTGTTGGGAAATAAGGTTGATTAACAATGCATGGATAAATCACTGCAGGGTATGAAGAGTTATGTGGGTGAGCATAAAAGGGATTTAGAAAAAGAAAAAGCAAAAAGGCAGGCATCTCTGTACCTGCTACAGTTGCTGCAGTTACTCACTACTTAAAGACTGTGAGAACAAGAGTTTCTGGAACAAAGCCCACAGTTTTGAGTGCCACCTTATCCTTAATTTGTGCAGATTATTACTTTATAATCAAGAGGCAATTGGCTCCAAAATGCCAACCGATACAGAATTTTAAAATTTATAATAAACTGAACCATCTAGAGCGAGACAAAAAAATTTAAAATTAAAATGTCATCCAACCTTGAAAAAAGAAATCCCAACCTTGAATCATAAAATCATTTAAGTTGGAAAAGACTTTTACGTTCACTGAGTCCAAATGTAAGTCTAACATTGCCAAGTCCATCACTAAGCCATGTTCCCAAGCACCTTTTATAAATATCTCCAGGGATGGTGACTCCCTGTGGCCTGTTCCAATGCTTAGCCACTATTTCCATGAAGAAATTTTTCCTGATATCCAGTGTAAACCTCCCCTTGTGCATCTCGAAGCCATTTCCTTTGATCCTGTCACTTGTTCCCTGGGAGAAGAAGCCAATCCCCACCCCACTTTCAGGTGGCTGTAGAGAGTAACAAGAGCCTGAGCCTTTTCTCCAGGCTAAACACCCCCAGCTCTCTCAGCTGCTCATCAGCAAACATGTGCTCCAGAGCCTTCCCCAGCTCTGTTGCCCTTCTCTGGACATGCTCCAGCCCCTCAGTGTCCTTGAAGGGCCCAGAACTGGACACTGCACTTGAGGTGTGGTCTCAGCAGTGCCGAGTACAGGGGGACAATCCCTGCCCTGCTCCTGCTGGCTACACCATTGCTGACACAGGCCAGGATGCCATGGGCTGCCTTGGCCACCTGGGCACATGCTGGCTCATCTTCAGGTCCTTTTCCACTGGGCAGCTTTCCAGACACTCTCCCCCCAGCCTGGTACGCTGGATGGGACTGTTGTGACCCAAGTGGGAGACCATCCTAATCTGTACATTTGCATACATATATGTAGTATGTATATTGTATACATATATATATTCAACCAAATATATATTTAGACAAGTAATAATGATTCTTTAACAAAGTTATTTCTACTTATTTTGCTCATTTCTAAGTTAGAGTTTACAAAACAGATGGCAGCCCAAAATACTTGCAGATCCCATCCTTTTGTTTTTTAATAAGCTCTGTGCACATTTCCATTACTACACAGCTCTAAACAATCTCTTGAAGAAAGGAAATGAAGGCACCATTGACGCATAGAAGTCAGCAGAGGTCAAAGCTTTTGATTTTCACTGGAGTTCAGGCTTTTCCTTCCGCATTTACTGCAGTTACCAATTTTCACACTGAACTTGAAATGCAGATATGAAAAGACCAAGAAATGCATAGTTTTGTCAGTTCAGGGAGACCAAACAAAACAATGTAGAGGAAGAGCACATTTTCTCTGGTGACACTAAGTAATAACCAGTGCTGCATTAGAATGCTCTACAATAAAAGTGGCCCCACAGTAAATTAAGATTTAAGGAGTTAAATGTCAGAGTTCTCTTGCTGAGGGCTCGGCAGTACCTCACAGCTCAGTATTCATTTTGACGACAATAATTAAAGATTTGAAACTTCCTCCCATAGCTGCTGAAAAAGAATTTAAATGCTGGTAAGAGATTAAAAGTGAAAATATTCAGAAAATGCAAGCTAATCTATACTAGAGAAGTTAAAACCTGGAATGCAGCTATGCTAAAAGAAACATAGATAAATGTTTTCCCAGAGGACAATAAATATGGGAGACATTAGCAATGTAGAGCATCAGATTGCATAGAAAGAAATAAACACCTGTCTCCATTTTTGTTTAAAATGCTCATTGCAGTTCAGCCACTTGGTTACAAATTGAAGACAGTTGCATGAAAATCACCCAGGAAATAATGAATTATCCAGGAACAGGAATGCAGACATCTTCAGGAAAAAAAAATCCCAAGTTCAAGGTATGTAATATTAAGCTAAAAATAGCTACAGAGGCATGATAATACTTTGGAAATATCAGAGGATGTAGCTTTTAGGGATGGAAGGTAAAGGACTTGGAGCACAAGAAGAAGTGCCACCTGAGCAAACGTGACTGACAGAGTGAGAAGCACAACCCATTTCTCACAGCAAGGGAGGTGTTGTTAGGAGAACAAGTCCTGTGATTTGACAGGTGCCAATGGACAGGACATCTGAAACTGACTGTGTAATTTCGTTACAAAGCACCAGAATGTTAACTGTGAGGAAGCCTTACACTGCAACAGGAGGAAGTGGATGGCTGGATAGATCCCTTGTTCTTTTCTGTCTGCAGTTTTCAGTGTAAGACTGAGTTGTAAAATTCTCTAGCCACCTTTCCCTCAAGCATGTTGTGAATATAAAACCAGAGTCTAATAGTCTTTGAAATACTCCTTGCATTTTACTTAAGCGAAGTCATTATAAAGGGAAAATGTCTGTATGCTTTAATTAGCTGAAACTGCTCACAGGCAAAAGCCTTCAGTTCTTTGATGTTATTCTCTGTACTCTACTGATTTTGGTTGCCTACAGAACTCCTTGGGGGCCAGTTCAATGGCTGCTTCCACCCACAGGTGCTTCTTGTTCAGTGCATTTGAATGATCTGTCAGTGCTCATGCAGGGTATCCTCAAGTACTATTCTTCTCTCGGCTTAAATACTGTCTGTTCACGGACAAAGAAGGACTATCAGATTATCCAGTTACACACTGGCAAAAACACCACTGCTCATTTTTTGTTTCATTTACAAATCACAGCTGAACTACACATGGTATAGCTGTTCACAAAATCCTTGTAACTATCTTTAAAGTGGTAATACATTCCATCTTTTGACCTCCAAAGACTTCTTTTTTCTCAGTACTACCTTGAACTGCTCTGGTGGGATGTTAGCTATCCACAGCATCTGTTTCCTTTTGGTTAAGAGCTGGGAAAGATGGTCCTTCATAAAACTCTGATCTTCATCTTAGAAACGACAGTATCTCAGTGCAAATCTCCCTCTCTCATTCTGCAAGCAGAGCACATAGTTATTTCTTCTGTTCCTGTAGCATTTTTAAAACCTTTGTGCCATCATAACTTCCCTAGAAGCCATCCTCTGTCTCTGAAGTTTGTTGCAAATGAGTGGCCTGGGCTGCCTACAGAATACCTTTGGAAATGTATCAGCAAAAGCAAGATAAATGTATTTCTTATAAATGTATATGTATCATATACATTTGCAAAAGCACAATGATGTTTGATGGTAAGGTTCACTCTATCACTGTTACTCAGATAAAGCACACAAAGGAAAATCAGATTAGAACCAATCTAGAATGATTTATTTGTAGACTGGGGATCCAAAAGTGTAAAGATGGAGAAGGGCAAGGGTGCCAAATGGCAAAGGGGCCCCTTTTGTTGACTTGTGAGGTTCAAAGTAGACCTCCTTGCCAAACTTAATGTCAGACTTGATCAATGGTTTATGTCCGAGGAATGTAGCACAACCTAATCATTGACTAATTTAACATTTACAAAATGATCCAATAGGATTTGCTATAAGCACAACAATACACAACTTAATTATGGGTCTAATTTAACTATGAATGTGGGGTGGGAACACTCGTAGTATGTTTGCTGTACCGCATGCAAATCAATTCACACGTGCACACACAGAGATACAAAGTATGTGCAAAGGTACACCTGTGAAAAATTCCCCTGGAGTTCACTGAAGCACTCATATCAGATGCCTTTGCATCTCTCAACAGCTGAGCCTTGAGGAGTGGGGGGGTATCAGCCCAGGCCCTGTCATTAACGGTCCTCTGAGTTTTTGAGTTCTGGAGATGTCCCACTCAGAGGGAGATGTGCTGCAGCCCGGAGCATCTAAAAGGGTCTCACTTAGGGCCACCCTGTACAGGGTTGCAACATGATTGACTGTGGTCATCAGTAAATTTCCACTGTGGCCACAATCCAGGCCAGTAGTTACTAGAATTTTCCTTGAGAAGTCTAATAATAATATTATTCCACTTAGGCTGTTACTCAGACAAAAATAAGTTTCCAAGGCTATTTGTTAGAAAACAGGAGCTCGTTAGGCAACAGAAATTCCTAGGAGAAGACAGTTTTCTGATAAGCTCAGGGGGAGCTGCCTGCCCATGGGCCAGTAATCAAGGCTGAGGCCTGAGGAGTGTCCCTGAGATCATGAAGAAGCCAGAGAGAGGTAAGGGGCCAGATCTTGCATCACCACTTTGCTACATCCTCAGGAATTATCAGAGATCGAAGGGCAGGGAGTTCCTGATAAGGTGAGAAGAAATGGTGCAGTAGTGGAGCTTTCTTTTCTTCCCTCCTGTTCCTGTGAAAGAAAATGGGAGAAAAGAGCACAGCATTCAGTTCTGTGCAGCTGTCTTTTTTCTCTGTGGATGTTTTGTGCAGCAGAATTGCTGCAGAGTTTTGGGGGTGAGAGCAGTTTCAAATGGTGCTTTCAGCCATCACACCCTGACAAGGTATTCCTATGCTGAAATAAGGGGGATGAGCAAAACTTCAAAGCTGATCCCTCTGTATCTCCCATGTAGTTACTGTTCAACAGCCCCTAGCTGACCTTGGCACAGCACAGCTGCCATTGAATTTAGTAGTATGGATAAAGTATGTCTGTAGTAGTGATAAAGTATGTCTGTAGTATGGTCAAAGGCAAGGTGTCTCCCATCTCCTCACAGCAATGATCCTAACAGTTCTCTGTTGTCTCTAATGTTGCAATGAGGCACATTTTTCAAAACCTTCTGCTCAAAAATACATCTCATCAAGGAGGTTTTCTGAGAATTGCCACAAGATTAACCAACTAGTAAATTTTGTTAATTCTGTAGAAAGCAGAAATTTAACTTTCAGACCACTGCCTTGCCTCACTACTGAGGTTAGTCCTAAACTGAGCAGACAGTGCATGGAGCATTTACTGTGAGGATGGAAAGAACAAACGGACAGAATGTAATGCAGAGACAGCAAATTCTCCTTGTTTTGTAGAACTGGCATCATGAAGGGCCAGTAACTGAAATTTGAGAAATCATAAAGAACTAAATGGTCCTACAATGTGAGGAATATCTGCAGTGCAGCACTTTTTGCCATGTTCTTGAGAGACCTGCAATGCACCAGATAACTGCAAGGTCTGTGTAGAGCCCTGCATTGGTTGTGCCAGGACAGAGTCTTGCTTACCAACACAGAGAAAATCCTCTCCCACTTCTGTGAATTCCTGGGTCATCGTCAAGGTGTTTAACCTGGACTGAAAACCAGTTATTTAATGCTTTACTTGGATAATAACTTCTTGTCACCTACTGAAGCTGGCTCAACTCATATGAATTAAGGAATTGACCTTATTAACCATTTCCACTATGACCTGAACATGTGAAGGATGATAAGGGTAAAAGTCCACTGTCTGATCTTCTCCGACCTCTTCCTGTAGCACCTCCTCTCTAGCAGAGTGCCTAAAATTGTCCTAAATGTTTGGATGATTTTTCCAGCTCACATCAGTATTTTAGTCTTCTCCAGAAAAAAAAAAAAACCAACCAAACTCCCAAGGTGTGCTGGACAAACTTTTTTTACAGTTATTTTTTAAATAAAACTTCAACTGACATGGCAGAGCAGCAGATCCCAAGTCTGCCATGTGCTGACTCCTGAACAAGAGCAAAGGCCTCCACGTGAGCAGCGACTGCATGACATGGGGAGGACTGCTTGATGGCAGATAATACCTGACCACATTGTTGAAAGTCTTTACTCCTTAATCCCTCCTGGAATAGCAGATAAACACTTTCCCAACAGCAGTTACCATAGCAGTTACACATTCCCAACAGAACCTTGCAGCCGTGCAGAGTGCAGTTGGCTGCTCCTCTCCTCCAGCAGCTGCGCAAATGGTTCCCAAACCTTCACTCGCAGCTCCCAGTGGTGGAGCAAGGAAAGATAAGGGCAAAGCATAAGGTGAGGCCCATTGATGAAACCTGGTGTGCTGTGGGTAGCTGAGTGGGTTAGGTCGGGGGCAGAGGCCAAAGGTTGGGCCCTGGCTGAGGTGTGTCGCTCTGCCGGGAGGGTGTCTGAGGCAGGTGCGTGGGTTTGTAGGAGCAGGACTGCAGAAGGGTGTCAGTGCACGGATCTGAGGTTCTAGCGAAGGGGAAGGAAAGCACTAGCAGGGAACAGGCAGGCAGGAAGTGAAACAAACCCCATTTTTATGGTTTCAAAAACGGTAATCTGGTAACATTTACCAGTGCTAACAAACAAATTAAAATTTGAGATTTCCCTGTCCGGTTCAATATTGATTTGCAAATTATCTGCAATTGAAATCCCAGTGTACTTTTCATAATGCGGGCTATGCAGGCTGCCCACACGGGGGCTGCAAGTTAATCAGCTGGAGAGATCTACCAACAAAAGACACGGCAAGTGGCAGTGAGGTGTTTGCTAAGCTCAGAAATTGTGTCTGGGCTCCCTCTAGTGAGATGTGTTGGTTTTCTATGCTCAGAGATAGCTACTGGCTACCGTATACCTATTGATTGAAAAGCTAAATTCAAACACAAATGCTTTCCAAACAAATAAACAGGCAAAGGATCTTTGTACCTGTACGGTAACAGTTCACACCACTTCTGCTTCACAAAGCTAAGTTCTTCTTTTCAGAAGTTTCTGGAAAAGCTCAAAAGACCAAATGCAGTTTTTATGGTGATAGAGACAGATTGAAACTAAACTGTTTCCAAGCCACTTGCAAAACAAAATCAGCAGGGTTGTATAAATTCCTACTGCAGGTAGGATAAATATTTTCTAAAACGTGGAAGGGAGTGTGGTAGAGGGTTTTGCCACAATGAATGCAAAACACCTGTCAGAAATAAGGCTGGCATAAAAATCAGTTCACTTGATAGCTTCTGGAATAAGCAAATGGGTGCATCACTAACTTTTAAAAAATTCAGACTGCTCAATTTTCTACATGACATATGAAATCTAAGACATGGCCACTGTAAGCCTAGAGAGGAGATTCTTCAATTCATTAAATCCCTCTCAGGATTTGGCATCCTCCCACAATAACATCCCATTTGCAGAGTTCAGAAAATATTAAAATTTGTTAAAATTTTACAGTAATTAAAAAGAAAAAAGAAGAAAGAAGAACTAAATCAGGAAAAAAATTCTTATGGAACATGCAGCTTGAGACACATTTGTTTTTCCTAATGTAATCTCTACCTGCCAGTTTATTTATTTCCTCCTGGAATGAGGAATGGAAGGGACCTGTTTGTGTGCAATGAGCTTAAGCTACAGAGGAATATGGATCCCCTTGTCTTGGTTATGCTCTCTTGTCTAGGCACTACTGGCTGCTACAGCACACTGTGGGCACCTGCAATACTGTTCCCAGCTGCTGATAATCTCTGTTTTATCATTTTTGCTGTGCTCATTCAGCCACAGGTTAGCTTCTGTTATAAATATATTCTTTCTTTTTCGAGGTTCCTGTTTCACCAAAAAAAAAAATCTTGTCTCCTAGATATGTGCCACTAACAACCTTTTACAGTCCTACCCTCTTCTGAGTGCTGCAGAGAAGTAGTTCCCTCGCAGTTCCTGTCTTCACGCTGCCCTGCCTCACTGAGAGCTCATTTCTGCAGTTCTCAAATCCAGATACACATTTAGAAATGGGCAAGAGAGCACCCATGAAGTTAATCAGAGCAGAATGAGAGGTGTTATCCCACCAGGATGAGTGAAAGCTGTGAAGTTAATTTGCCCAAATGAGGTAGAGGATGAAGAACTGAGGCTTTGCATTTGGTGTTACCAGGCATTTGGTGTTACCAGGCATTTCCCTGCCCACCACATCAGACTCATCACAGGCTCACCCACAAAAGTTTTGTTTGCTTTTTTGCAAAAGATGTCAGAAGAAAGGGAAACACCTAAATGCTGTGGTAGTAGGAACCACTGCACTGACTCCACACACCTCCCAGGCTAGTTCACCATTTAATCGCACACTAAATATTGAAATTGAATTTTTCAAAGCAATTACTCTACCCTGTCCTACAAATCCAGTGGCAATTGAGGCTTCTTGAGAGAGTAACAACCCCATTGACAGCTATGCTTGGTCACCAGCTCTACCTGCTGCCTAATTCCAAAATGCAAAATGTCCTAGGCTTAGTTTAGGCTGAAATGACTAATACTGAATGCACAGTATACAACAAAATATATAGCATGTGGAATGAAGGTAATTTGGAGCACCGTGATCAGCTTTCATATTAGAGGAAGAATAAAATGCTGAAACCATCTGGCCTGTGGCTATGAAAACACCAAGGAGACATTAAACCGAGTTAATGGCAGCATGCCAAGGCCTTGTTAAAAAACAGCACATCACTAAAACAAAGCAAGTGCTGATGTAGCACCAGCAAAGGCTCATTAATGGGCCTGGAGACAGAGTGCTCTTATATTTCATCATGTGCTTAACAGCCATACCTGCCTCTGCAGAAGAAAGGTAATTTCTAATGAACACTTTCTCATGTCCTATAATGAGCCTCTACCACTGGTAAATACTAAGACCTCTTGGCTGTCCTGCTTACTCTGTTTTTTTCGTTTGCTTTTTTTTTTTTTTTTTTACACAACATTGTTTATGTTTTAAATTACTAATCTTCTTTAGAGGAATAAATAACAAGATGCATCAGGTGAAGGTGAAGCTGAAACTAGGACATTTCAGCTTAAAAATAACTACAGGCCATGGATACTAAAGTACTGTGTTCTGGGTGCTGGTATATAACATATAAAGTATTAGAGAGCATCTAATCTAATTAGGAGGGCTGTGAAGATGATGATGGGCCCTGAGGGGAAGCCATGGGAGGAGTGGCTGAGGGTGCTGGGTCTCTTCAGCCTGGAGGAGACTGAGGGGAGAGCTCAGTGCAGTCTGCAGCTTCCTCATGAGGGGAAGAGAAGGGCAGGCACTGATCTCTTCTCTGTGGTGACAGTGACAGGACCTGAGGGAATGGCTGAGGCTGTGTCAGGACAGGTTTAGGGTGGATATAAGGAAAAGGTTTTTCACCCAGAGGGTGTTTGGGCACTGAACAGGCTCCCCAGGGCAGTGGTCACAGCACCAGCCTGGCAGAGTTCAAGAAGCTCTTGGACAATGCTCTGAGGCACATGGTGTGACTCTTGGGGTGTCCTGTGCATGGCCAGGGGCTGGAATCGGTGCAGGTCCCTTCCAGTTGAGGACATTCCCCGGGCCTGCGCTGCCCCGGCCCGAGGCAGGAGCCGAGGGATCCCGCCGGGCCCAGCAGGTGGCAGCGCCCGCTCCGCTCCCGTCTGCAGGGCCGGGGCCGCAGCGCCGAGGGGTCGGTTTGGTGTGGGCAAGGAGGGATGGGAAATAGCCAGAGGAGGGCTGAGTGTGTAAAAGGTCCTGTTTTTGAAGCGGAGCCTGCAAAGTGCTTGCTGCACAGAGGTCAACATTTGTTTGGAAATAAAAATCTGGATGCTTGTTTGGGTTTGAGGTTTCTGCTTATCAGCATTCCCAGAGATTGTGACTAATTTTCTTTTTGTGGGGATTCTCAATAATCTCTTCTCTCAAATCATTATGCCACACACTCCCTGTTTTCTGTCTCTTGCAGGGACCATGGAGAAGAGTGAAGGGATGAAAGTGAAAATAATAATTTCTGCCAGAAGTAATACTGGGGGTGTACACACAACTAGATTAAACACAATGAGGGGCACTCTTGTATCTGGCCTCTTACTTGAACAAGATTGTCTCTAGATTTCCCTCTGTTCTCCTTTCTTCCAGTTTTTGGAAGCCATCAAGCTGTACCCAGAGCTTGCTCTTTCTGTCTCCATCCTCCACTTGTGTTCTGTTCTAATTTTTGTCCTCTTTGCATTATCTCTGATGCATCTGAAGATGGCAAACGTGCAGACACACCACACGACCTCACACTCACCTGCATTTTGCTGACAGACAAGAAGGGAGAGGACATCTCCTCAGTTTGAGGAGGCAACATGTAACCAAGAATTCATTTTGATTCTGCACAGATATCTTTCAAAAATTGGAAGAACATTTTCTCGTGTGTAAATAAGTTCTCCTTCATGCATGGCATTTATCTTCCTCAGATCCTCAGATCCGTGGAGGATCTTTCAAGGGCTTTGGGGTTAGAGTTGGTTGCAAAATATCTTTATAACCTCTTAATTTTTGCACTATCTGCTTTTCTGGATAAGAGATTGAGTGAACACTGGTCTATGGATATAAACAAGTACTATCTATGTGCACTGTAAATATTGACCCTGAAAGACTTGAATACAGTCTAGTGAAATTAAAGCTTTTTATATTTAAGTTATAGTTTCTAAGGCTTCAATCTTCTTCAAATTTTTGTTTCTCCATAGCCACATGGGACAAAAGTTTTAAATTAAAAAATTCAGGTTCTAGTAAAAATACACTCTAATTAGCTGTGACTACAAAAACACTGGGATAAAACACAAAGGGTTAAAAACACAATACACAGAGGAAATCTTTACCTCTGATTATAAGTCTCTTAGGAACTACTGGTTGCATAAAATGACTGAAATCTCACTTAACATACTGTGTAATCACTTAGCATCAGGTAAGGATTCTAGACTACACAGAAGACACCCCTAAACAAACCTTACAAATAAGGCCCATGAGGAGTTTCTGTCTCATTTAAATCCAGAAACTGTGGTGGTAATGTTTTCAGTTCTTTCCCTCCCATTCCCCTGGGCCCTTTTGCTTTCTCCCAGGCTGAGCTAGCTTCACTATTAAACGCAGCTGCATCTCTCTCTCACCCACATAATTCCCTATGGCAGCTGCGAACAGAAGGGCAAAGGACTCTGGTGGGTATGCAGGGCACAAAGGTCTCCATGGACTGTTTCTACATCCATACTTAGAAGGGAAAACAGCAGAAACATTAATACTGAACATGTTATTACAGACTTCAGCTCTAATCACGGAGCAGATCCAGGAATGCTGCTCTGCAGATCCTGCCACCCTAAAAACCTCCTGGAGGCACATTGGGAATTTGTCCAAGATTGCACCAAACTCCTAGCTGAGGAGCAATACCTTGGATCTGCACTCAAATCTAAAGCATAGGAAAAAAAATAGAAGTTGAACTTACCTTAAGTCCTCTGGAACTTATAATTACTAACAACTGCATTTTCCTTACGGACACCAGAGATTTATGTTGACTTACATGTCCAGGAAATGAGTCATTCATTGATAGAACTGGGACAAATTCCCATTCTAGGTGGAACCAAAAGAAGTCATAGCCATCACCCTCACAGCTGCAACCTCTTGTCCAAGGTCAATTGGATTCAGCTCCTCCCCAAAACCTGTTAGAAGTGGGACACATTGCCAAAAAGCTTTGAGAGAACTGATTGCTCCTCCCAGGACTACCAAAGTGAGAGCAAGCAAGCAAGAATCAATCGCCTAGAGGGGATGGCAAGAATCGCTCAGATAACCTGCTTTTTAACCTGCTTTTCTGTCTTCTTCCACTTTTTAACAGGGTCACTTGTTCTGCACAGTGTAGCAGAACCAATTACACAACGTGGGTTTCAAACCTCTAATTACTGTGGCTGCTTCTGCCTCGATATTGCTGGAGGGAAACATCCGTGCCACCAAGCCATGGTGTCCGTGACAGCTACATCATGTGGCATGCTGGTCAAACACTAGTCCGTGACTAAATTTCAGTGTCACCCTTTCCTGGCAATAATTACATCTCACAATTAAAAAGGAATCATCGTCAAGGCTGCGTACAAAGAAACTGTTTTGATATGAAACACGGGGCTCAGTAAGAAAAATATTGTAACATAAAATAATCAATAGCATATATTTTTTGCAAGTCTCAAAGGATGAAGCTTTTGTGATAATGAATTGTCTAATTTTTTTAACTGGAACTAGGTCAACGACAAATTAAATTACCCAGCCAGCATGAAAAAGATGAATTACAGGAAAAGAAAAACCTGCCATAAAATAGATTTCCAGCCTCTCTTTTTAACCTGGAAGGAAACAAACAGTAATTTCAAGATGGCAGTGTCATGAAAAGGAATTAGGCAGTGTCATATGCTTTCCCCCTTACGAAGTGCAGTGTTACAAGAACCAAAAAGATAAAATTTATACCAGGGTAGTAAAATATAGAAACAACAGAAAAGTGATAGTACCCAGTTGTGGGGTTCTTTCAGTATGTCATTTATTGAAAAAATATGAGATCAACAGCTTGGAATTAAATCATAGTGTCAAATCATAACAATGAGATATTTTTCTCTTCTTTAGCAGTAAAACAAAAAAAGTCAATACTGTCTCAAAGCATTTTACTAGTTTTAGGTACATGCCAAATGTACATGAAATCAAGTTCCTCTGTGGGGCTCACTGCAGTGGTGAGAGGGAAACTGAGCACTCTCACACCCCAGCCACAGTGTGGCAAAGAATGGGACAAACGTGCTGCTGGAGCCTGGGGAGCTGGGCTGCTCTTGCACTGCTGCTCTCTGTGGGTCAGTACCACACTCTGGGGAGATGCAATAAGGCAGAGCAAGGCCTGCCTGTGCTCCCAGTGGCTCTTGTCTGGGGGCATGCAGGCCTGTACCAGAAATGAAGCAGGACCTGTGCACTGCCAAGCAGTATGACACACAATGTGCTTTAAATGCTAATTATAATAGCAATAAAATACTTGTCTCCAAGACTGAAAGGTCAGTGACAAATCTGTATGAGAATATCTCTGTAACAGCGGTTGTGAGCATAAAAAAATCTGGCTTTGCTCTAGCTAGAGATGATGTTGCAAGACTATCAAACATCTTTTTCCATTTCGCTGTGATTTTGTTTTGGAATAGCCCAACACTTAGAAGTATTCTGATTTTGATTGAGCTGAATATTTTAAAGCAATGCAGCTCTGTTGCTGCTTCTCTAAAGAGCATTGTCTATTAAGATTGTAAAGCCAATGCCTCAAATCCCAGAAATAAGACTCCTTGAACTTTGTGATTTGGGCTTTTGGTACCTATGTGTTATGATGTTGTCTTTAATTACATTAGCATATCCTGTTGTTTCAAGGATTCCTGTTCACATAGTCACTGGGAAGCTGTTCAGTATTCTTTTTGCCTTCCTTACTCAATGAGTGGTTTCAGGTCTTAGTTAAAATGCCTCCTCCACATCAGGTTCTGCTTATGGAACTATTCACTTGAAGTGATGGATTAGCACTAATTTAACTACGGTGTTTGAAGGCTTTCTTGTAAATATTGAAATATTTAAATATTGAGTCCTTAAAAAGAGAGAAGACTTGATCTATGCCAACAGTTTTGCATAATTTGAGAGAAGGCTGCCCGACAATGCACATTAAACTACTGCAAGCTGGGCCAAGTACAGAGACCATGCATGGGTTGTGCTGATTTGAAGCAAATTTGAAATTCAAAGGTCGTTTCAATTGAAATTTGCTGTATACCTAAATGAAATTGTTCTTCGAAAGGAGGAAAACTCAGAAGGAAGCATTATGATAATATGCATTGCTGGTAACATATCCAGCATAGTCTATCAGTAATTTACTTTAAGGAAGCAGTGCTCCTCACAGTAACAGAAGCAGCAGCAGGAGTCTGAATATTTTTTGGGTTTTTTTGGAGAATGAGATATTTGAGGTCAAAAGACAATGAGAAACAAGAAATAGCCTGAAGAAAGGACAAAACAGTTATATCCCTCACTCCTCTGTCTCTCTCCAATTTGAATAGATTGGCAGCAATCAGTATTTCATCACAAGGAAAATCCCATTCATACGACCTATTTTCATCTAATTACATGACCTCCCCTTTTCATCCCCTTCCTAAAGGCTTTTTTACCATTTACTCAAACATGCCCTGGAAATCATGAGGTGCTGAAAGGCAGCACCTCAGTGAGATGTGCTGAGATAAGTACCTCAGCTCACAAAGATCTAACATGCATTTTAATAGGGGCTGATAGGATTATTCATCTAACATCAATTTATGGTTTTCCTGTGCGACATAAGGATAGACAGCATTAAATGGTGGCTTCTCTGTATTAAATACTCCCAGCATCAACTGAAAAGAATAGGATACCTGTGGGTCTGAAAAATGGGTCCACACAAATGTAACAATAGCACCAAAAAATGGATGCTACCTACTGTGACCATAATCCTTTTGTATTTCAGTATGAGATTATGATACCATCACTCTTCTCTGCCACCACCTGGGTAGATATTTGGAAGAAAATGGGCAAAACCTCTACCTTCTGCACAAAAACGCACAAGAAAGTGACTTACAAAAAGGGGAAAAAAACCCCACAGAATCAACAAGAAGCCTGAGTTTCTCTGGAGTCAAGGGCAATTTCCACAGCTAATACCTGTGACAAAGGGTGCTTCTGGAGGCAGCTGCACTAGAGAATTTCTAGGTTGTGTTTGAACTGGAAGGTGTAACTTAATTTGGCTAATTTCTTCCTTTATATCAGCCTCCCACATTATTTTCAAGAGTTCCAGTGAATAGCTTATGATGGGCAATTTCTCAGCAAACTTAAGAATCTAAATCACTAAATATATCTAAATCACTAAATCCCAACTAATCCTGTCACTATAGTAAAAAGCTTAATTAGTACAAATGTGAAAAGGATGGTGGACAGAGTTTCACATTCTCTTTCAAAGCTTTTAGTATTGACACTTTATAAAACCACCTGGTTGTATGTTCCACAGTTTATTTCTGCTAACATCCCCTCTCCGTTCCCCACCCTTTGCAGAGACCACCAGCAACACTAAAAGCTCTGCTCCTCTGCAGGTGGTATAAAGTAGGAAGGACCAAGAAGTCTGTGCACTGCAGATACCAGAGACTGATATCCATCAAGAAACTGGCTGTACCCCTCACTCCCACAGGGAAATGCAGGGAGGCAAAAGCAGTTTTTATTTCCACAGGTATCTTAAAATAGCTGTAAAATCTCACAGTATAGTCATTATGATGCTAAAACAACTCACAACCCTCCCTCCCCCCAAAACTGAATGCAATTTATTCACCTGATGGCGCAGCACAAAAGCTGGCAGAAATATTAAAGTGTATCTCCCTATTTTTCCATACTTCTTTCCTATAGCTCATCTGAAACAGCATTCATATTCACAGAAAATTCAAAAAAGAAAATGAATAATGAGAAAGGTTTTCTTCCTATCTTTTTCAGGGTTCATTGCAATCACTTGTGACAATGCAGGGTAACCATTTCAGTCAAAGCGTGACTAGCAAGTTGCTGATATTGTTTAAAATGTTTTACTTCTGAAATTACCATGACTCCACTCACTCTAAGGATCATTAGAATGAGTACTGCCAGAGGGAGTTTCAGAGAATTGTCCCCGTTACATATGCAGTGTGCCGAAACACAGGAGAATTATGTGATGTGCTTCAGACCACATAGGAAATTTGTGGAAGAGCAGACAATTAAAGTAAACCCTCCTGTGAAATATGAGTAATATAAATTCGTGTATAAAATATA